>CABHPH010111570.1:0-14329 GCA_902168325.1 Peromyscus nudipes
CTGTAGA
Organism: Peromyscus nudipes; assembly: GCA_902168325.1. Taxonomy (NCBI): domain Eukaryota; kingdom Metazoa; phylum Chordata; class Mammalia; order Rodentia; family Cricetidae; genus Peromyscus; species Peromyscus nudipes. The sequence continues at coordinate 8 of CABHPH010111570.1, forward strand.
GATCTGTGCCACACTCCAGCTGTAGAGATCTGTGCCACACTCCAGCTGTAGAGATCTTCTATGCCACACTCTAGCTGTAGAGATCTGTGCCACACTCCAGCTGTAGAGATCTGTGCCACAATCCAGCTGTAGAGATCTTCTATGCCACACTCCAGCTCTAGAGATCTGTGTCACACTCCAGCAGTAGAGATGTATGCAACACCAACTGTAGAGATCTATGCCCCATTCCAGCTGTAGAGATCTGTGCCACACTCCAGCTGTAGAGAGCTATGCCACTCTCCAGCTATAGAGATCTGTGCCACACTCCAGCTGTAGAGATCTGTGCCACACTCCAGCTGTAGAGTTCTCTGCTACACTCCAGCTGTAGAGATCTTCTATGCCATACTCCAGCTGTAGAGATCGGTGCCACACTCCATCTGTAGAGATCTGTGCCACACTCCAGCAGTAGAGATCTATGCCACACTCCAGCTGTAGAGATCTTCTATGCCACACTCCAGCAGTAGAGATCTATGCCACACTCCAGATGTAGAGATATTCTATGCCACACTCCAGCTGTAGATATCTGTGCCACACTCCATCTGTAGAGATCTGTGCCACACTCCAGCAGTAGAGATCTATGCCACACTCAATCTCTAGAGACCTTCTATGCCACACTCCAGTTGTAGAGATCTGTGCCACACTCCAGCAGTAGAGATCTGTGCCACACTCCAGCTGTAGAGATATTCTATGCCACACTCCAGCTGTAGAGATCTGTGCCACACTCCAGCTGTAGAGATCTGTGCCACACTCCAGCTGTAGAGATCTTCTATGCCACACTCCAGCTGTAGAGATCTGTGCCACACTCCAGCTGTGGAAATTTTCTATGCCACACTCCAGCTGTAGAGTTTGGTACAACACTCCAGCAGTAGAGATCTGTGCCACACCCCAGCTGTAGAGATCTGTGCCACACTCCAGCTGTAGAGATCTTCTATGCCACACTCCAGATGTAGAGATCTATGCCACACTCCAGCTGTAGAGATCTGTGCCACACTCCAGCTGTAGAGATCTTCTATGCCACACTCCAGCTGTAGAGAAATGTGCCACACTCCAGCTGTAGATATCTGTGCAACACTCCAGCAATAGAGACCTTCTCTGCCACACTCCAGCTGTAGTGCTCTTCTCATGGTTACTCAGCCCCTCCATGTTTCCAGGTCTTCTCAACATGCTTTTCCCACATCCACACCCATAACCAATTTATTCTTCAGGTAACAATTTAAGCTTCATCTCCTCAAAGAAGAGCCCACAGCCCATGTCCCCACAACACCAAATTATACTTTTACAACACTTAGCAAGGACTTCAAACATGGCTCATCAGACACAAGTATTCAAATCCTCAGGTCCCATGTGAAAAGCCAGGCATAGCCATAAGCCCCTCTGTAACTCCAGAGCTTAGGTTGGGGGAGATAAGAAGATCACTGGGATTTACTCATCACTAGCCTAGCTTCAGTGAGAGACCCTGTCTCAAGATAATATGGCAACGAGTGATAGAGTAGGATATGCTACCCAATGTACTCATGCACCAATACACATACACACACACACACACACACACACACACACTCACTCACACACTAAATTTTTAAACCTACTCATCAGATTTTTTTAAATGCTTGTTTACTGTGTTTGTTAACGACAACTTGATGAGATCTAGAATCATCCTGGAGGTGAGCCTCAGGGCATGCCTATAAATTACCTTGATTAGGTTAATTGAAGTGGAAGATCTGCCTACTGTGGGTAGCACCATTCCCTGGGCTGGGCCTGGACTGTTTAACAGGAGAAAGTGATGTAAACCAGGTTGATAGTATAGCTCAGGAGTTGGGTGCTTGCCCAGCATGTGAGGCCTTGGGTTAGTTCTGAGCACTGCAAAAACAAACAAGAACAACTTACAAATATTTTATCAGTCATTGGTTGATTGTGAGTCACATAAAATTGTATTAAAACTTTTAATGAACTTATTTCCATTTTAGATAGCATAGCATAAACATATTTAAGTAATAAACTTTAATGAAAAGGCGAGAGGGGATGAGAATCAGCTAAGCATAAGCACTCTTCATGTTCTGCTTCATGACTACGGATGTGACCAGCTGCCTCCAGCTCCTACTGCTGTGACTCCTGGCCAGGATGAATTGTAACCTCCAACCATGAGCCAAAACAAACGCATTCTATTTGAAGTTGCTCTTTTTGTTTTATTTTTTTTTTTAGATTTATTTTGTTATTTTTTTTAACTTGTGTGTCTGTGTGTTTGTGTGGGGTGGGAACATATGAGTGCAGATGCCCTCAGAGGACAAAGGTTTTAGATCCCCTGGATCAAGAGTTATAGGCAGTTGTGAGCTGCCCAGTGTGGGTGCTGGGAACCAAACGCAGATCCTCTGCAAGACTAGAATGCACTCTTAACCATGGAGCCATCTCTCCAACCCCTAAAGTTGTTTTCATCAGGGTATTTTTTTTATTTTTTCAAAACAACAGGAAAAGTAGCTAAAACACTGTCTTCTCTGGCTGCTTACAAGCTCATTAAGTTGCTTCTCTTGAATTTGATGAACATTTAGAGTAAAAATCAGGATCTTTTATGAGAGGCAGGAACCTGTTTCACAATGTCCCATCAAGATGCACAATGGAGTAAGACACTTCCCCAGAATGAAACTGAGTCCCATTAGGAAGTAGAAATCAATACTGGGAAGCTAAACAATGGCAAGTATCTACTCTATCACCTATGTATCCAGACTTGTAACTTCAGCCAAAAAAAATACTGTCCCCCCCCCCGTAGTACCCCTCTGTTATTCATTCATTCAGCAGGTATATTCTACTAAGCACGTGCCAGGATTTTGCTAAGCTTTGAAACTGCAGGGACTATGGAGGCAGGACCCTCAGCATCCATTATCCCAAGTATGGCCTCCAGCTTTGGAAGAGACTTTGACCCCCTCACCTGTGAAAGGAGCATCTCTGTTACAACCTGTGCCTCTGGCACTTTCATGTCCCTTGCTGACGCATTCCGGATTTCAGCTACTGCTTGGATGGGTCCCCTCATGCGAGGTCAGAACCACCAGGTACTGCTGTTATCGGTGTCATGCAGCTCCCCCTTCCACTGTCATGCCTGTGACTTTTTCCCCCCGCAGCGTCAAAATGTGTTTGACACCTACAGTAAGCTCAGCCGGGGTGTCCAGGGGCACTCACAACCCCCAGCCTCAGAACAGCTCTATATCAACAGGGTATGCCGCAAATGCTTAGATTCTCACTCCTTCAGGAGACAGAACTGAACTCCCATGGCCACAGCAGTGACCTCAAAAACACACTTGTTCTGTGTTCTTCTTGACTTCCAAATCCTCATTTCAACCTTTGATTGGAAAGGACTCCAAGTTCCTAAGGTTATTGCAAAGACCAGGTCAACAGGAGTACGATTCTGGACACATTTTCCAGCACACTCTGTCGTTATTAACGTTGCCTTTAGACTCTTGATGGAAATGATTGACCAACGTAACCCAGAAAGATGAGCGCGATCACGGAGGTATGAGATCGAAAATGCAGAATGAAAAGAAAAAGACCCTAAAGGAGGAGGAATGCTTCGGGGCTGCTTTCTAGAGGAAGTAACTCTGAAACTGAGCCTTCTCTACAGGCCTACAAGTCAGAAGCGAATTCTCCAGCAAGCGACATGGCAAGAACAGAAGCATGGGGAGTGTGGCAGAACACGGCTCTCCATAGCAAGAGGAGCAGTTCTATATTATAGGAGAAGGAGCAAGCGGGGATCGAGAGCAGCAGTTTGGGATAACTGGCTAAGGAGCGAGGCAGTCTGGGTTCCCCTGGAGGAACCTTAGAGCAGCAGGGGACAGCTTCTCACCATCTGCCTGTGCACCTTCCTTGAGCCTGTTTATTTGCTCTCTGCCTGGCCTTGTAGAGTCAAGGTCTAAGTCATGGCCCACTACCTTCAGTACCCTGCAGAGAGGGCGAAGAAGAGAACACTTCTGTCAAGTGCCAGGTGTTTCGGGGGCCCAGGGCGTGGTGGGGGCCTTTAGAGATGAAACAGGAAACTCCTCTGGGATGGAAAGCCTGGAGGAGAGGGTTTGCTGAATGAGAGACAAGTAGCTTCAGAAAAGTGGTAGTTGGTAAGGAGTGGAGTTGCCAGGCCTGTGTGTCCTTCCGTGAGTCCTTTCCCCACACTGGGTCTTTATTTCTCTAGCTCTCTGGTGTCTGGTACCCTTCCAGTGCTGGAGCTCCAGAAATCTGGGACAGCACATGAACCTCCTTTGGAAAACTGAGAGGGGCTTTGTTAACCTGGAACCAAGGGAGCCGGCACATCTGGATCTTGGGTCTTAAGGGCTCCTGTCTAGGCCCTACCTTGTGGGGGGGGGAGGGAAAGGAAGGGAGGGAGGAAGAGAAGGGGAGGGGAGGGAAGAGAAGGGAAGGGGAGGGGAGAGGAGGGGAGGGGAGAGAAGGGAAGTTTTTTCAGTCTCAGGACCTCCTCCAGTCACACTTAATGAACTGCTCAGTGTTCCCCAGTGCCCCCTCCTCCTCTCCTGTCTGTGTGCTGCTCATCTACTCAGTAAGCACTTGCTCAGCTCCTTTCTCACCTGGGTTCTGGTTAACGGAGAAGAGACATGGCTTTGCTCCTTCTGCACCGTCTAGCACTGCCTACACCAGTCAGGGACTTGAACTAGAAAGCTGGAGGAAGGAATGGGAGGAGTGCTGTTCTGAGAACAATAGCAGCAGATACTGACCCAGCTCTGGAGCTGGAGGAGGCTTCTGGCAAGGAGTGACACACGTCTGTCTGTCCTTCTGAGAAGAAAGCCTTACTGAGCATTCGGGAAGCGATAGTAACTGTGAAGCCCTCTACAACTCCCCCCCCCAAGACCATCATTCTTTCCTCGAAGATCTGTAGCTGTTTTACTGTGGAAACTAACAGTTCCAGGAAAACGATCACCATCTCCCACTGGCCTGTAGTCAGTCTCCCTGCAAACTGGAAACTCCTGGATCTCAGATGCCTGTTACTCATTTTTATGGCTCCAAGGCTGTGCTAGATACAAGAGGGTGCTTGGGAAACTTGAGCAAATTCAAATGCAAATCTACTCCAAAATTCAAGGTTTGTTTTGTTTTGTTTTTTAAAGTATGAGCTGGCAAACTTGCAATCCCAGCATTCCCAAGGCTGAGGTAGAAGGATGGCCCTGAGTACAAGGTCAATCTGAACTACAGAGTAAGTTCAAGGCCAGCTTGGGCTACAGAGTGACATTCTGTCTCAAAAAAGTGAGGTCCTGGCCATTTGAGGTTGATGAGCACACCCATGCATTGCTCCCAGCTCCCGGTCCAGCTGAGGTTCCCACAGCACTCAGCCTTCATTGGAGATGCTCACACTGCAGTGGACAGCCGTTAAGTCAGAAACCCATAACTGGTCCAAGGACGAAGTGCTGAGAGTAAGTGATGGTTGAGTGCTCAGCCTTAAGTGGGACAGTTATTTCACTCCCTTCAGTGCCTAGAAACCATCACAGAAGAGGAGGCAGAAAGAACGTAAGAGCCAACAACGACGACGACGACGACGACGACGAGGAGACATATACCAGAAAGATGCATTTGGACAAGACAGCCATTGCACCTACTGACTCATTGCAGCTGTGATAATATGCACAAGACCTGTGCAAGATGAAGCCTGTCGACATCATGACTGGCAGAGGTTCCCTGAACCCTCACCTCTCCCTGAAGGTTTATTGACAATTGGCAGTTGCTGGAGGGGAAGGGCATCATTTTCCTCAGTGATGTAGCCCTTGCTAAGTTCCTTTGCTCCAGGAAATAGTCTCCCAGCCTCACGCAGGCAAGAAACTCAAAACTCAGTGGGTCAGAAACAGAGAGAAGACATCAAAGCAGAAGGGGGATTGTTGACAAGTGTTTCAGCGGGAGAAGGAACGGAATGAGAGAGAAACAGAGGTGAAAACGACTACAACCCACTCTACAAATGTGCAAAACTGTCAAACAAGAAAATTTTGACTGAGATCTTGTCTCAAAAGAAATACAACAATGACGGAAAAACTATCACAAAGAAAAATGGGTACTTATTTCACAATTAGCAATAAAAATATGTTCTGGCTCCATCTGGATTGTTGATGTTGTTTTCCTAACAAACAAAAAACAGAAAACCTCTTCTAGTTAATTTGCATGTGTTTATTTATACTATTAGTAAAAAAAAAAATAAGCCTGTATGAAAATTCTAGAGCTGCCATCGAAGTAACTGATCAGAAAAGGCCTTCTCTCGGTTTTAAGAGGCACATCTGTAATTTCTCTGTAAGCACAGTCTGGCTGTCACAGCAACTGAAGCAGTGTGGTTTCTCACTTCAAATTCACCTTTTTATGATGTGGTCTACTTCTATGGGCATCAACACTCAGGGGGTGGCAGGTGGATTTCCGAATACTGAGACAGGAGTAGAGAGAACTCGGTGAAACTCCATCTCTCAGACATAAGCACACCTGTCCCCTTTTCTCTTTCCAAAGTGGCTGGTAATAAATGGGACCAGAACTCAGCCTCCTGTGGTTTGCTATCACCCTGTGTAAAAAAGTGCCTTGACCTTCCCTGTTCAATTGCCTCCACCTGGAATATCTTCCCCACAGTTGATCTCTATTCACTGTCCATTGTGAAGGGCTTCATCCAGACACAGTCATGCAAGTGTATCAAGTCAGTGAATTCTAGCACGTTCATTCCCACACCCTCCTCTTCCTGTCACTTCCTCTCCACCTCTGCTAATCACCTTCATTCCTAAAGGTATAGATCTAAATGTGTGTGTGTGATTTTTATCTATTTATATAAAATCTAGGGTCTACAAATAAGAGAAAACATGTCTTTCAAAGTCATACTCACTCTGTTTAATGCGACAGTCTCCAGTTGCAACCATTTTCCTGAGAGTGGCATCGTTTCATTTTGTACACAGCATAGCCCATTCACTCATGTATTGGTTGTTGAACAATTGGGCTGGTTCAAACTTTGCTATTGTAAGTATGGCTGCAATAGCATGAATGTACAAGTACTTCTGTGGTGCATTAACTTACAGTTCTTCTAAGTCCTTAGAAATACATACTTAAGAGTGGTAGAGTTGAGGCATATGGTAGTTTGTGTCCCTATTCATCTCCTGTGCATCCTTTAAGCCCTATCTCAAACATATCCTCATTTATTTTTACCAATGGTGGACTGTTGGAATTTTCCAGAGGCTATAAAACATATCAGTGGCAAACTAGGAGAAGAACAGGAGGTCTAGCCACCTCTCCTAAATGCTTTCCTCCATGTTAGGCTTGTCCAAAGTGCATGGGTGTGGTGGTCTGAAAGAAAACGGCCCCCAAAGGGAGTGACACTATTAGGAGGTGTGGCTTTGTTGAAATGGGTCTGGCCTTGTTGGAGGAAGTGTGTCACTGTGGAGATGGGCTTTGAGGTCTCATATATGCTCAAGCCATACCCCATGTCTCAGTCCACTTCCTGTTGCCTTCTGAACAAGATGTAGCCAGCACCATGTCTGCCTGCATGAAACCATGTCCCACCATGATGATAGTGGACTAAACCTCTGAAGCCGTAAGCCACCTCAATTAAATGTTTTTCCTTTATAAGAGCTGCAGTGGTCATGATGTCTCCTCGCATCAACAGAAAGTGTTGTGTCCATCTCTCTTCTGCTGCTGCTCAGCAGAGAAGATCATAATGCCTGGACTCCACATGGCTGTAGAAAATCCTACAATTCATCTGCCATTTAGAAGCTGATTTATGATATCATAAAGCTGATATTTGCTTTATGAATCATTTGCAACTAATTTGAGCCTTTCTTCCTGAATACCCACATGTTAGGAACTTTTCTCCTTGTGACAAAGTACCCAGCAGAGGTAACTGGAAGGAGAAAGGTCTTAACTGGGCTCACAGTTGAGAAGGTACAGTCACCGCAGTGGGCAAGCATGGTAACGGGCGGGCGTGTGAGCAAACTAGTCACCTCAGCTCCGAAATCAGGGAGCAGCGAGATGGAGGCTCACACTCCACTTGCTTTCTCCTTTTTATTCAACCAGAGCTCCAGCCCAAAGAATGGTGCCACCCACATTCGGAGTGGTGGGTTAAGCCTCTCTGGAAGGGCCCTCACAGTCACACCCACAGGTTTGTCTGTAAGGTGTTTGTAAATCCTAACAAACTGACCATCGAGATTAACCACTACAACTGGTGGGCATGGCCTGCTCTCCGTAGTGACTACTCACACTGTTCTTTGCCACCACTTTATGTGAGGAAGCCAAAACTACTTGGGTTATCACATTTTTCATAGTTTGTAAGAGAGCTCTGTTTCCTACCTAAAGAAGAATTCTATTAAAGGAAAAAAGCAGGTAAAATAAAAATAAAATGTCATTATAGAGAAACAAATGGTCAATGAAGGAACAGGCTTTCACTGAATATTAAGCAATGCAAAGACCATCATCATCAAAGGTGTTTTCAGTGATGCTGAAATTCCTGAAGATTGGGTGCCTTAATCTTTCTTCGTATTTTCTAGATGTTAGCCAATTAACAGGTGGAACTGTTAAATTAAAAAAAAAAATCCACTTCCAAGCTCACAAGAATTCCTCTACAAGGCCACCATACTGTGGTGATATTGTGTTCCCCAAAATATTGTGTAACCTAATAAACTTATCTGGGGCCAGAGAACAGAACAGCCACTAGTTATAGAGGCCAGAAAATGGTGGCACACACACCTTTAATCCTATCACTTGGGAGGCAGAGATCCATTAGGATCTCTGTGAGTTTAAAGCCACACTGGAAACAGCCAGGCATGGTGACTCATGCCTTTAATCCCAAGAAGTGAGCCTTTAATCCTAGTAAGTGATGGCAGAAAGCAGAAAGGTATATAAGGCATGAGGACCAGGTACTAGAGCCTGGTTAAGCTTTTAGGCTTTTGAGCAGCAGTTCAGCTGAGATCTATTTGGATGAGGACTCAGAGGCTTCCAGTCTGAGGAAACAGGATCAGCTGAGGAATTGGTGAGGTGAGGAAGCTGTGGCTTGTTCTGCTTCTCTGATCTTCCAGCGTTCACCCCAATACCTGGCTTCAGGTTTGATTTTTTATTAGTAAGACCTGTTTAAGATTCATGCTATACCATACCTTGCTAAAAATTTGCATATTGAAAATAAAATGTGGTTTTTACATTTTTTAAGACTAGGAAAGTGTCGCTTCAAAAATCTTTACCACAGAGGAGGACAAATAGGGGTGGGGCTCATTTTAATAAACAAGAAAGAGAGAAAGACTTTACCAAACTCTAGGCAGCCATCTTTCTCTTTTGTATAACCAAATGGGTAAGTCCACCTAAGCTGCTGACCTGTTGTCCAAGCTTACCAGGGAACTGAGACCTAAGCCATCTCAACTCCTGGAAAAGCAGAGTCGGTACTACTGAAGCGAGGGGATCCCATAAAAGGTCCAACGGAGAAGAGAGACCGAAATGGCTAACTCAGCTGTTGTGGAGCATGAAACTTTCATTCCTGGAAAGATCTAGATAGATTCCATAATCCCATACTGTGAAGGTCCAACGCCTCCTACACACATCCTCAAACTCAGAGGGAGGGCACTTCTGACTCAGATATATATGATGCTCAACATTTATTCTAAAACTACTTAATTTTATTTAGCATGGCACTGACCCAGACACAAAATCCAGAACCTTGGTTTTCTTCACTGGTAGGACTCAAATCCAGGGCCTTGTACATGCTAGACATGTGCTCTACCATCGAGCTATTTCGAGTCTTTAACAATTTCAAGTAATAGGAACACCAGCAGTAGCAGTAATGCCCTTTATTGTGTGTTGGCCACAGTCATACTTACTGATGTTATAGAGGGAGAGATTTCTATCTTAAACACAAGTAACTTCTCACTGAAAGTGAGGCCTACTAACTGATGCCCTTTGGAATCTTTCAACCCCCTGACAGTGTCCTAGACTCACATTGTTGGCTTTTCTACCCATTGTTCACTCTGTGATGACCTTTCTTCTTTTCTAGGACAAAAAGCACATTCTTCTCACTTCTGCCAGCAAGGAATCATGACTATTCTTTTATTGCCAATGTTCTCACAAGCTAATATATTCCCAAATTGTTTACCAGGTGTCTCCCTAAAGCAAAATAGTGAGATTTATAGTGTTGCCATAGAGATGGCTTTTAGATTTTATTTTGCTTTCATGTTATAATACACATACACAGAAGCTATGCTGCATGGAGTAAGGGACGGTGTGGGGATGTATACCTTGTTTAGTTTACATTAGAAAGTATTTACTTAAATTCAATGTTTTCCTACATAAAAACTGAGGATTATAATGTTATTAGGCTTATGGCATGTTAAAAGAATTGCATTAGCTAAAGCTGGCTAGAGCCAGGAGGATTATGAGTTCAAGGCTAGCCTCATTACATAGGGAGATCCTGTTTTCAAAAACAAAGCAAATGAACAAGGAATTAAATGAGTTAATGCATATGACAAACTTAGAAAATTTTTTCACATTGGATAAGACTGCAAATATTTATCACTCACAATTACTAAAGGTTTTACTGCATTTGCTGTGAGGGCTTCTCCTCACCACAGGATTCATAGCACCCCACTCACCTCAACATGCAGTCAGTAAGACAGGGCCAAGAAGACGTACCACAAAAAAAAAAAAAAAAAAAAAAAAAAAAAAGAAGACGTACCACTTGACCCTGGGGCTCTTTATTCTGAGAAGCTTCCAAGTGGTGATATGAAACTAGAGACTAGATTTAACCAGGCAGCAGCAGCGAGCTACAAGTGTGCAATCAGAGTCTTGAAACACAGCTCTGAGTTTCAGCCCCAACCCTGGAACTCATCTGCAATGTGTTTTTGGACAATTTCTCTAGTTCTCAGACCTTTGGCTTCCTTCTCTTATAAATTCAATTAAAACTAAAATCTGCCATGTGGGCTAAAGGGTTAAGAGATACAGTATACAGGGGAAAGTATCATGTGCATGGTGCATGCGCAATAGCATCTAGTGCTGACTGCAAACAGCAAACACATGCACTTGTGTCCAGATCATCATCCTTCATTCTTAAGGCTGGCCCTTATAGTATCCATGGATACTACCAGCTCCTAATTCTGTATCAATGACATCTAGAGCAGCCGGCCCATTTCAGTCACTCAGAAACGTATCAGTAGCAATAACCATGTAAGACTTGGACATTTATGTTTAGTTCGTATTATTTTATGTCATTGAGATCATTTCTGTATAAGATATTTTATATCCTACTTTTCCACTTGTCGTGATATTACAAGTATGTTCTCACACCCTTAAAGCTTTTATACTTTAGTAGCCACAGAATATTCTACAGTAAAGACCTATAGTAATCTCTTTCACCACTCTCTTGGTGCTGGGCATTTAGCTCGCTTCTAACTCTTGGCTATTACAAGTAACACAGTAATGAATGTTTTTGTCCAGAAGGTTTTGTCCTCATTTTGGATTATTTCCTTGAACTGAATTCCTAGACAAAATTTCTGAGCCAAAAACTATGAGCTCACAATGCCTATTGCCATATTGCTAGCCAGATTCTTCACAGATCGAAGCCAATGGTTGCACTTCCCAGTCTTCTCTCTAAGTTAAACGCCTTCAGAGCCTGGGGCCCCTGTCACCATCACCTCTCCAGCGCTGGCACTGTCTTTGCCCCTGTCATATGGAGAAAGCTCTTACAACTCAACTCAAGCTCATCTTTATGTCCTTCTCTCCTGTTTCCCCTCACCTCACTGGCCAGCCACCTTCCCTGCCCTCTACCACCTCAAACCCCCCCAGCCCCCCCCCCTGCCCCTGCCCCGGCTGCTCCCAACATACGCACTGTGACTTCACTCACCCACTCATTCACTCATTCTGCTACTTCACTCTAGGACATCTATGTTAGTCAGTTTTCTGCCCCTGTGACAAAATACCTGAGACAATCATCCTTAAAAAGAGGACATGTTTATTTGGTTTTATGGTTATGGAGGTCTGTGTTCATTGGAAGTTGGGTCACTGCTCTGAGGCTTGTGACAAGACAGCACGTCACGGTAGAAGTATGTGGCAGAAGAAGCTGCTGGTCACGTGATTGTTGGCAAAAAGAAAGAGAAGGAACAGAGTTTCAATCTCTCCTTCAGGCGCAAATGGCCCCGACCTAAATTCTTCCTACTAAGCCCCACTTCCTAAGGGTTCCAGTATCACCCCAAAGCACAATGGGGGGGGGTATCCTGCCTTTAATGTCAACCTTTGAACATGCATGCTATACCAATATTGGTCATGAGGGACTGGGTCACCTCTTTGAAGACAGGTCTCAAGTGATGTCATTTCCCTGTGGCCTTCTTCATTTCTTTTTTTCCTGCCCAAGACAGAACTAACAGCTGATATGTACACTTGACCTCAGTGCCTGCTTGTACAGTAGCAGTCAGGAAACCACATAATGGTGGCTCCCTGGGATTTGACTAATTCCGGGAGAACTGAGTAAAAGAACGGATTCATGAAGGCATGGCCAGTCCCTAAGGTGTGTGAGGAATAACAGTGTCCAAGAGCTGGCAAAGCTCTTACCATCCTGTGCCCGAGGGATTGGCGACAGGAGGGCTTGCTGGAGCTCGGATGGAGAGAGTCTGGCAGAGAGGCCCTTCTAAAGAGGACTGTGACTCCATCAAATGACAAAAGGAACCCAACTAATCCCACAGGGAGGAACTCAGGAGAGTCAATACCTTGACATCATGTCCCCTCTCTGCTTTATCTCCTATTACTCTTCCTTTAGTAGAACCCAAGTTTATCCAGACAGAGAGGAAGCCACAGGTATCTTCCATTCCAGGGACACAGCCTGGTGGAGAAGGGCTGCAGGTAGATGTGTAAGGCAGAGGGAATAGTCTGTTCACCACAGCAAAGCTCGCTGCTCTTGGTTATCTATCAGCAGGCAGGCCTCACTGTGTGAGTTGAATATTGTCTCACTCAAAGCTACCTTCTGCACCAAGGCATGGCCATGATGCTGCCCTACTTTGTAGCCACCTCACCCTCCCTATTCTGCTCCTTCACCATCCAGCCACATGAACAACTTATTGTTTCCCTCAACAGCACAATCTCTCAAAAAGCTATGCACTTCATCCCTGAGCGCGCGCGCGCGCGCGCACACACACACACACACACACACACACATACACACACACACACACACACATACACACACACACACACGTACCCTGGAAACTTCCTACTCTCATTCTTTGGAGCTCAGGCTGCTTCCACTATGAAACCCTCCCTGCTGCTTCCCCCAGACAGAGCCTCGCCTCTTTCTTCAAAGCCTCCTCTGCAGCTTCTGTCATATGACATTTTATATTACAGATGTTTATAAGTCTGTCTCCACAAATAAACCATAGGCTTCTTTACAGCAGAGACTGTGTCTTACTTCATCTATTTCCCCAGAGCTTAGTGGAGCTTTTGGCACATTACAGAAATGCAGTGTTAAGCTGAAGGGTGAATCGCTGAATTGAATAGCTATTTGCAGCTAATAGGGACTTCTTTTTGTGCATGGTTTTGCTTTTTATCTGTTGTTATTCTTCATGCACTTCTAGCTCATGGTTTTGTAGCAGAGACAGCTATGTTCTGAGTATTTCAGCACAAGCCAACATGGGCACCACTTTCCTGAGGCAGAACCTCAGCCTGAAGGCAGACATCTTTGGGAGGTCAAGCGTGAGATGATCTGTACAGAGTCTGCCCATCGTACATCCATTTGACAGATGGACCTTGTTAACAGGTAACTTGCCAACAAGCCCTTAGAAGCTCTTGTGCCTGCTTCCTAAATCCATTTTGGAGCAAAATCTATTTTATTAGCTGAAGACAGAAGAGACCAATTCCAAATATTTAGAAAGGCTTAATCTTGCAAATTAGCTAGCTGTCCTCTGGCCACATGGTGGCCACTTGTGTGGGAGGAAAGCAGGCCCATTTCAGGACAGACCCTTCTCTGTTTCTTGAAAAAACACAATAAAACACCCTTCCTCTTTCATCCACATCTGGCGGCTGCAAAAACAGTGACCCGTGGAATTCACATTTTCATACTTGACTATGGCAGGCCAGGGTCCAGAGGTTGTTCCTGCTGCAGTCATGAAAGAGCAAAGCCTGTCAGGATAAGCAGGCTTCTGATGGAGTGCTTATTGAAAAAACATACAGGGATTTCAGTTTCCCCAAATTAGAGAGGGCGCTTATGATAAGAATTCCTTTCATTGATTTCTCCTCCTCGGCTTCCCTGCTGTCCGATGGTATAATTAATAGCCCTGAGGTTCCAATTTGTGAAGAATGATCTAGGAAAAATTCCCCAAGGTT
>CABHPH010111572.1:0-18812 GCA_902168325.1 Peromyscus nudipes
TGCCGGTAAGCCATGAGCCATGTGACAAAGTATAGATTTATAGAAATGGATTAATTTAAGATATAAGAACAGTTAGCAAGAAGCCTGCCACGGCCATACAGTTTGTAAGCAATATAAGTCTCTGTGTTTACTTGGTTGGGTCTGAGCGGCTGTGGGACTGGCAGGTGAGAGAGATTTATCCTGACCATGGGCCAGGCAGGAAAACTCTAGCAACAAATGGCGCCAGAACGTGGGGCAGGAATTTCCACTTAAAACCTGAGAAAGCGTAAAAAGAAGATTCTAAAACAGAGCTAAAACAGCTTCCTAGTTGTCTTTCTCAAGTTAGCTGCAGCCTGTGGGCTTGAGCTACTGTATGGCGGGTTCCTGGCGTGCGTGTTTGACCTGCAGTATGGCGGGAATGAGGCGTCTGCAAATGGCACATTAAACTGCGTGGTGGATTTAGCCTTTGCTAGTACAAAACAAAAAGGTTTCTGGGCTAAACGCTGCTTTGATAGAAGCATAGACCCACGAAGGCTCCCAGAGCTGATGGTAAACGTATCACCGCCATGTTGGGAAGCTGAGGTGGGCGGAGCCAGCAGCCACAGCACCTTTTCAGTCCTAGAAATGCTGCAGTTTAAAACAATTGATTCACAATAAAACAGATTCAGATGAAACAAGACTTTAAATGCTTTAAAATGTGTGTAAAAATGTACGTAGGCTTCAAAGAGAGAGAAAAAGAAATATATACAGTTATATAAAGAAATAGTTTTGAAAAATAAAGTCTTTAAAGAGACAGTAAAGGTAGTATAAAATATAAGCCACGTAAAGATGGATATCACACAGAGAATCTGGATTGTGTTGTCTTTGGGATTCTTAACTGCAGAGAGATATTTGATTGTAAAGGAAGTTGAGTTAAACCAATATGTATATTTTAAAGATACCTTGATTTCAAAATTTGGATGTAAAGATATGTTGCTTTGGAAAGGAGGCTCTGCTTTTGTTTCCACAGAAAGCCAGAGGCTATGGATTTGTTCCAGATTAAGATACATCAGGTTTGACCAGCCAAGACCCCCTGAAAGGTCTCCGATGACACCATGGCCCAGATGATCCAACTTCCAGAACCGTTTCAAGGCAACTGGCTCAGACGATACACCCTCATGGACTACTCCAAGATCCTAAAATTTTCTTTGTGTCCCCATAAGATACAGCACCCCCCTCCAGCAGGAAGTAGTAAGAGAAGCTACGTCCAAATTCCCAAATTATATGTAATTTACTTTAAGGTTAAAACCTTCCTTTTTGAAAAAAAAAAAGGGGGGGGGGAAGTGCTGTGGGATGTTCTGTATGGCAAATGTGTTGCTAATAAAACACTGATTGGCCAGTGGCTAGGCAGGAAGTATAGGCGGGACTAACAGAGAGGAGAAAAGAACAGGAAGGCGGAGGGAGTCACTGCCAGCCGCCGCCAGGACAAGCAGCATGTAAAGATGCCGGTAAGCCACGAGCCATGTGGCAAGGTATAGATTTATAGAAATGGATTAATTTAAGATATAAGGACAATTAGCAAGAAGCCTGCCACGGCCATACAGTTTGAAAGCAGTATAAGTCTCTGTGTTTACTTGGTTGGGTCTGAGCGGCTGTGGGACTGGCAGGTGAGAGAGATTTATCCTGACCATGGGCCAGGCAGGAAAACTCTAGCAACAGTAATGCCTTGTTTTTAGTGGCTCAAAAGGTCCCGTTACATTGCTCCACCACAGTTTGTGGATCCATTCCTTTGGTGGTAGACATTTCTGCTATGCTTTCTTTGGATTATCATGAATATTGCTGCTTTTAAACATGAAAGTACACATGTGTGTGATGTAAACATTTTTTTTAACTCTGAATTAACTGGGTCATATGATTACTCTGTTTAATGTATTTTAAAGATTTGTTATTTTTAATTACATGTATGGGTATGTGTATATGAGTGCAGGTTCCGGAGGTGTCCTGTCCCCTCATGCTGGAATTACAGGAAGTTGTAAGCCACCCAAGGTGGGTGTTAGGAACCAAACTCTGGTCCTTTGCAGGAGCAGGAGGCTCTCTTACTGCTCAACCATCTCTGCAGCTCCCGTGTTAGGGTTTGTTTCTAGAACAACCGGTTGCATGGGCACACATTTTACAGTCTGTCTGTGTCTCCCCTGCCCTGCCCCTTGTATGGCTGCAGTATTTTAGAGCTCACACACACCCCAACCCCCCCCACGTGCAGTGTGTGTGTGTGTGTGTGTGTGTGTGTGTGTGTGTGTGTACGTACGTACACCGTGGGTGTACCCAGAGCCCTGTTCATACTAGGCAAGTGCTTTACCACTGAGCTGTGGCCCAAAAACGTGGTCTACTTTGGTGTTTAGAGATAGGCTCTCATCTGGTTTTTCTTAAATAAAATAAGCTGTTGGTTCATTGGGAAAATAGGATGTGAAGGTTAAGTGTATACTGAGTTTAGCCACAGAACTCAGGACTTTAATCTGCTCTCCTCTCCTTTGGCTATTTAAGGACTGCTTTTAATTTTAAACTGTGTAAGAGGTTGGGAGTGGTGGTGTACACCTTTGATCCCAACCCTCGGGGCAGAGGCAGGTAGACTAGTCTCTGTGAGTTTGAAGCCAGCCTGGCCTACTTAGTGAGTTCCAGGACAGCCGGAACTATACAGTGAGACCCTCTTTTAAGCTGCCCCACCCAAAAAAGGATGAAGTACAGAAAATCCTTCAGTTAGTTTTTTTTTTTCAATCTGCATGCTTTTTTGGAATGGTGATTATATACCTTGATAATCTTATAATTTTTCATTTACTCTTAATTTAGTGAAAATTTATCAGTTGAATGATATACGCAAATAACAAAACAGTCCAGTGACAAGCAGTAAGAGTTTTCTCATAGCAGTTGTAGAAAGTCCACTTAACGGTTTTTTGTTTGTTTGTTTGGGGGTTTTTTTTGTTTGTTTTTTGATTAAGAATTGCTCTCTACTCGTTCTAGGACTAAGTTCCTCCACATCTTAAACAGAAGTCTCAATCAAATCTTTTTTTTTTTTCCCCTTCTTAAGACAGGGTCTCTGTTTCAAAATCAAGTCTTCCTGGCCTTGATTGCTCTGCCTCTGGTTGCCAGCTTATCTTTGGTTATAGTTTAGGATAAGCTAGAGCTGAGGATGTAGAAAATCCAACTTGGGGTTCTGCTAGGAGAGCAAGATGAGTTTGTTGAAAAGATATGAGCAAGTCTGCACTTGAGTCACACTTTGTGTAGATGTGTGTTCATGAGTGGGAGTCTGGATGTGACAAACTCCCATTTCTTTCTCATGTATTTTGAGGATCCTTTATATGTCTATGCTTTTTATTTAAATATTGGTTACATTTGAACATTTATTTAAGTTGTGGGGCTAGCACCTGCCATGGTTCATGTGTGGAGGTCAGGGGACAGTTGTAGGAGTTGGTCCTCTCCTTTTTGGGTCTAGGGATCAAATTCTTAGCTGTCAGGCTTGGTGGCATGTGCCTATACCTGCTAAGCTATCCTGCCTGCCAAGGTGTGTCTGTTTTGTTGCTGTGTCTGACAGAGTCACCTTAAGGAAGGAAGGACTGACTTTGACTCTGGGTCTCAGAGGTTGGATCCGTGACTGGATAGTCCAATTGCTTTTTGGCCTCCAGCAAGGCAGACTCATGGTACGAAGGCAAAACAGAGGAACGCTGCTCACCGTGAGGCAGCTGGGCAGCAGAGGGCTAGAAAGGAGCCAGCAATGACATATCCCCTGAAGTGCCCCTCGCCAGCTTCCTCACTGAGCCCCCAACTCCTAGTTTGCACCTCTTCCCAACAGTGCTATCAGATTATGTACCTCTTAGTGGGTCCGTCTGCTGATGAGTCAGAGCCATCCTTTGGTCCCTTCTTGGTTGAGCCGCCAGCTGAGGACCAAGCCATTAACACAAGCCTTTTAGCAGGGTACTTCTTACCCAGGCCATTGGGGACCAAGTGGCTGGTTGAGTTTATGTTACATGCAGAAGAGGACAAGGCCATATTTTCTTTTAAGAAGATTTCCTATAAGTTCCACACAGAATTTCTACTGTGCCATCTTGGTATTGTCAAAATTTAGTTTCTTTGCTACATGTGACTGCAGGCAGATGCAGTGGTAGAAGATTTGGCATGCACACTGTGTCCTGGTTTAGCAGTCGGGAGAGAATAGAGGTGGAAATGGAGCTTTCAGTCCCTGTCAGTTAACAGCTCTGCTGTTTTCTTTTGTTTTTGTCTTGTCCTGTGCTAGTCAAGAGAGGTTAGAGTGTAGTTGTTACACAGTGAGTATTTGGGGATGCTGTGTAGGTGGCTGCCTGCTAAGTTGTGTTGGTGGAAGTTATTAATCTGTTGCCTTGTAGGGATCTCACCTCCTTCATAGTGAATGTAAAGTTACCGTATAAGTAAAATGTGAGGACAGATGTGCTAATTCTCAAGTTCAGTGATTATACAGGGAAGAATTAAGACACCATTTGAAATGCACCTAATTTGAACTCAAAAGAATGATTGGAACATAATTTGTTTCAACTAATTGAAGATTGATTTTAAGCGAACCATTCTTTTTATGCCACCAAAGAAAAATAAACTGCCCAATTTGAAAATGTTCTTTAGGTTCAAAGTTGCTCAAATGTGGAGCCGGTGGATCTTTACTAGTGTCAGCTTCTTCCACGATCGGCTTTTGACTCCTGTTTCTCTCTAGTCAGTCTGAGGGATAATTATTACACACCATTGAGAACTGTGTGGTTAAATGCAAGTGTTCTCTTTCTTCATTTCTGAAATGTGAATTACTTTGAAATCCTATAAAAAGCAAGAAATAGAATGTGATGATTGCATAGCTTCCTTTTGCAAACAACTGCTTCACATAAAACAGGTTCTATTGCAAGGCAAGTTGCCAGAGTTAAATTATCAACTGTGTTGAGGATTCCCGAGGTGTCTTGCAGAACAAACGATTGCTTCAGGTGGCTGGTAGGACTTGAGGAATGACTCACCGCTCTCATTTACCCAGGCCAGCTGTTTCTTGTGCTCTTAAAATAGAGGGGGCTTGTGGACTTAGTTCCAGATTCTGTGATACTAATATTGGGAGACCACACAAATTGTGCTGTTTCAGGCAAGGCATGTACAGATATTCTAGGGTGTTTTTACAGAATAGACACTTTAAGAGGGTAAAGAAGGAGAGAGACTTTTTTAGACAAGTAATTGAAACTAGGAAAGCATATTTCTGTGAGATGTTTAACTTAACTTTGCTGTGAAAGTGACAGTGGAGTGGGATCAGAGGTTTAGGTTAGCTTCTTCAGCAGCTCTTTGTCGTGTGTGTGTGTGTGTGTGTGTGTGTGTGTGTGTGTGTGTGTGTGTCCGTCCCAGCCTGGCCTCAGTAGTGGCTTTGAACTTGTGATCTTTTTGTCTATGTCTCTTACACTGCTGGGATAATAGATGTCCTTACCTTGTCCAATTTATGTATTGCAAGCTATGGAACCCGGAGCTTTGTGAATGTTAAGTGCACACTTTACCAGCTGAGCTACAAACAACCCTAGCCATCTTTGGCAGATTTCCATTTATTTCTTTGTTTATTTCTTGTATGTACGTATATGATGTAAGTGTGTAAGTGTGGACATGCTCCCACCACTTCACAGGTATGGAGGTCAGAGGACAACTTGTAGGAGTTGATTCTCTCCTTCCACCCTGTGGGTACCGGAGTTCACACTTAGATCATTGGCTTGGCAGCAGGTACCATTATCTACTGAGCCGTCTTAGGGGCTCTGGTATTGATTTTTTTGTTTTTGTTTTTTTGAGGCAGGTATTCTCTGTGTAGCTTTGGAGCCTGTCCTGGATCTCGCTCTGTAGACCAGGCTGGCCTCGAACTCACAGAGATCCGCCTGGCTCTGCCTCCCGAGTGCTGGGATTAAAGGCGTGCGCCACCTCCACCCGGTGGTATTAAATTTTTTTTTAAACTTTTATTTTGTGTGTATATGTATGCCTGTGTACTACATGCATGTAGTGCCCTAGAGGCCCGAAGATGTTGGATGCCCTGGAACTGGAGTTATAGATGGTTGTGAGCCACCATATGGGTGCTGGGAATCGAATCTGTGTCTTATGCATGAACAACAAGTGCTCTTAACCACTGCACCATCTCTCCAGCCCCGATACTGAATTTTTTTAACCCGAGTTTAGTATAGTATTTTACTTGACTGAGCATCCTTCCTGCCTTCCTTTTTGATAATCAATTTCATAAACATTTACAGTCATGCCCTCTTGATGGAATTTTCTTTTTCCATGATTTATTTTCCCACAGTAAAAAGGATGGTAAGCCTAGTACAGTAAGATTCAAGAGAGGCCATATTTATGTAACTTATAATGTGCTATAATTGTTTTACTTAAGCTATTTTTAGTATCTTATTTGCCTCGTTTATAAATTAAATTATTATAGATACGTATATTGGAAAGAAACGTGTACGGTATAGACAGGCTCAGTTCTCCCTGCCATCCCAATGTCCACTTTCCTTCTCAGACATCATTCGAGCAGGATTTCATTGGTTGTCACCTTTTCAGCCTGCCTTCTTTTACTTAGCATAGTGTAGTTAAGATTCCATGTGGCATCTGCCATTTGTTTCTTTTTATTATGCATTATTTATTAAAAGGCTACAGAATGTTCATCCATTACTGTTTTGATAGACATTTAGGTTGTTTCCAGTTTGGGGCCGTTCTGAATAAAACTGTAATAAACAATTATGTTTAGGATTATATGGGAATATATTTTTTTAATGTTATGTGTGTAGGTACGTGTACATGTGTGAGCATGACAAGTATGCATGAACATGTGTGGAGACCAGAGGACAACTTCAAGGGTCAGCTCTAAGAACAGGCTGGCCACTTCTCCGCCTGTCACCACCTTCCCCCGGTGCTGGGATTACACGTGTGTGCGCCACTTGACGAGTGTATTTGATTTTTTTCTCAAGTTTTTGTTGTTGTTTTTAATTACTTGTTTATGTTTGTGTCTCTTTGTGGACATGTGTACCAGTGCAATTTCCCAGGGAGGCCAGAAGAGGATGTTGGGTTTCCTGGAGCTGTGTTGTAGGAAGTTGTCAGCCATCTGATGTGAGTGCTGGAAACTGAACTCTGGTCCCAGAAGAGTAGCAAGGGCTCTTACCCCATTAGGCCATTTCTCCAGCCCACACCTATCGTTTTTACGTGAGTTCTAGGGATCAGAGTCAAGTCCTCACGCTTTCAAGGCGAGCACTTTACCAGCTGAGCTTTGATTTCTTTTGAGTCATAAGGCAAGGCTTTATTGCTATGTGAAACTGCCAAATTAACATGGGTATATCATGCTGCACTCCCACTACAGCCTGTGAAATCTCTAGAATTCTACTTTTTTTTTTTTTTTTTTTTTTTTGGTTTTTCAAGACAGGGTTTCTCTGTGTAGCTTTGGGTCTTTCCTGGAACTCGCTTTGTAGACCAGGCTGGCCTCGAACTCACAGAGATCAGCCTGCCTCTGCCTCCGGAGTGCTGGGATTAAAGGCGTGCGCCACCACTGCCCGGCGAGTTCTACTTTTTTTTTTAAGATTTATTTATTATGTATACAGAAGAGGGCAACAGATCTCATTACAGATGGTTGTGAGCCACCATGTGGTTGCTGGGAATTGAACTCAGGACCTCTGGAAGAGCAGCCTGTGCTCTTAACCTCTGAGCCATCTCTCCAGCCCGTGTTCTACTTCTTTATCAGTACTTTTTTGGGGCATGTTTCTCTTTTTGTTTTTTAACTTGACCCATTCTAATAGACACAGAGTAATCTTCACATGTTTACGTTTTAATGTTCATTTTGTTGTCTAGATAGGAATGATGAAATGGTTCAACATCTACATGTGCTCACCTGCCATTGCTTTCTCTTCTTTAAGAAGGGTTTGTTTACAACTTCTGCTTAGCTTTTAAATTACGTTGTTAGTATATCTATGTAAATGGAAGGCTTCACACACCGTGCTTACCAGTCTTTATCTGATGGGGACATTGCAGCATCTCCTCCCAGATTGACTTTTCATTTTCTTCTTTCTTGTGATGCTGAGGACTAAGGACTCTCACCTATGCTAGGCAAGAGCCTTACCATCAAGCTACACCCCCGCCTTAGGAGGTGCACTTTGATCCATCATACAGCTTAATGGTCCCAGATAAGGTTGGGAGATACCAGAGCTAAGAAGGAGGTTGTGGCTGGTTATGGAGGGCATGGCCTCTGGATGTGGAGCTAATGGAGCTAGACTGTTGGTAGAGCTGGACTCTTGGTGGAGCTGGACTGTTGGCATCCAGATGCCGGTCCTCTCCCAGGTTTTCTGGCCTGGGGCATAGGACCTTACTCCCTCACCTGAGCATCAGCTCTGGAGTTCATAGGGAAAGTTCCTCCTCAGAGGGATGATTGGAGCAAAATGTAAATGGCTTGTATAGTGTCTCGTACGAACCCCAAATAGTATTTGCTATTATTGTTCGCCTGGTAGCAGTTTGATTTCTTAGTCTCATAGGTCTTTCACATAGGGCTTTGTTTGGTTGCTTAGATACTCTTCAAAGAGCTTTTCTCCCTTTTAAACTATTTTCTTCATGTTTATTGTATCTGGGAGGCTATATAACATTTGTTTGGATGTTATGGTATTCCTGACTTAAAAGTTTGGAAACTTTATGGAACTCAAGCCTTTAAAGTACTGAATACAAATTCTAACAGAGTTTGACTCAGTCACTTTCCCCCTGAAAACATTCTCAGGATTGGCAGACATCTCCACTGTAGACTTGAATCCAGCAGTCTTAATAACTACCAAGCAAAAATAATCTTTTCTTAGAATGATTTTTTTTCTTAGAATGATTTTTAAATTTTGACGTTCATTTTATGAATGTACCTTTTCTTGTCAAAATTAATTAGGAAATTCATAAGATTACCTAGAGCCTCTCACTCCTCTTTCAGTTTCCAGCTTTGTATTTGTGTTTTTACCTTTCAACTGTTGTAGACAGCAGTTGTTCATTGTGAGTCTTGTGTTGTGTGCTTGGAGGAATGTGCATATGTAAGTGTTGGAGCTGTGTGTTCATGCGTATATGAGTGTGTAGGGCCACGTGCATGCAGAAACCTGGGAAGATGTTGTTTTGCTGCTGCTGTTCTCTGCTTGATTGTCTTGAGACAGTGTCTCTCACTCTGAGTGGAAGTTCTTACCTTTTTGGCTGGGCCGGCCGGCCAGGAGGTCTCAGAACCTGTCTCCACCCCACAGTGCTGGAGTATGGTGTACACACCCATGCCTGGCTTGTTATGTGCATGCTGGAGATTAAAACTCGGGTCTCGTGTTTGCAGAGCAAGCACTCTGACCCACTAAGCTATCTACCCAGCCCTTGATCTGAGTCTGTAGAGAAATAAAAGTGGCTTCATCCCAGCTAGCCACCTGTCATGGATCCTTTGTTATACCTCTGAAAGAACAAGTATTGATTATTTTTGTTGTTGCTAAGGATATAGAACAGTTTTCTCTACATAGGTGATTACTCGCTCTTTGGAGTACACAGTGTTGTGGGCTCATCCTGAGCTACGAGTCTAGACTCTTTTTTTTTTTTTTTTTTTTGGTTTTTCGAGACAGGGTTTCTCTGTGTAGCTTTGCGCCTTTCCTGGAGCTCGCTTGGTAGCCCAGGCTGGCCTCGAACTCACAGAGATCCGCCTGGCTCTGCCTCCCGAGTGCTGGGATTAAAGGCGTGCGCCACCAACGCCGGGCGAGTCTAGACTCTTAATGCTAGCTTTGTAACAACTGAATAAGTTTCCCTCATCTGTTTGTTTGTTCTTTTATGAGTTAGGGATACTAAACGTTACATATTTCATAGGATGATAACTAATGAAATTAAAATTATATATAATGCTAGTTACACATAATACTTAAATATTATTTGCTGCTGCTTTTGTGATGGTTTTGTATTGAGTGCTTGAGTCAGAGGTTTTCCTTACTCTTAGGTTTTAGAAAATAACTCTCTTGGAGCAAGACTTCCCAAAGTGTATATTCTGGAATATAAAATCTATTAGATTCTCTAAGAAAAGGAGGAAACAAGGGTAAGATTTGTGGGCAGTATACGTCAGAGAGTGCTCTACTTAAAAAGGCCAGTAGTTTGGCATTTACCAAATGTATTTGTCCATCACTGCTGTTAGTCACATAAATCAATTAGAGACTGGAGATAGCTCAGTGGGTAGAAATACTTGCTGTTTAAGAACGAAGACCTGATCGGACCCCACATAAAAGCCCTGGGAGCTCAGACACAGGAGAGCAGGACTTGCCGGCCAGCTCATCTAGCAGAAAACAGCAGTTTGCTCCAGGGTCGGTGAGAGGTTATCTCAGAACAAGGGGAGAGGGATGGAGGAAGTCACCAGCATCCAGCTTGGCCTCCTTTGGCATATGTGTGGGTGAGCCCCCACCCCCTCAAAAAAGAACGAAATCAAATTAAGAAACGTTTGTCTTATAGAATCTGTTTTGAGAAACATTGTTTAAGAATGCTTTGAGTAGGCCAGCAAGACACTCCATGGGTTAAAGCGCTTGCCTTGCCTGAGTTTGATCCCCAGCGTCTGTGGAAAGGGAGAGTCACAAATTGTCCTGAGACTTTACACACACACACACACACAGCCCCCTCCCAACAATGCATAAGTAAACATATGAACACAGTTGAAGAATTCCTTGACTGATAGTGCAGTTTGCTACGTGTTTGCATCTTGTCACCTTTGTTTTTGCCCTACTGTTTCCGTTCCCTGTGGTCACTCAGTCTTTGGTGTGATCCAGGTACCTTAAAATAGACGCTGCATTTCTCTCTATGGTGGCTTCTGTGTGGATGCTTGAAGCTCAAGTAAGAAGTTAGTATAAACTTGTGGGGGCCAGAGCACTTGTAGTTTGAGTGCTACCCCTGTTAATGAGTGTGGACTTGATTGTTTGCCACATTTAACATCGAGTTAGAACATCATTAGAGTCTCAAGTCAGCCCTCAACATTCCTGGCCTTGGATTTATCTAAATGAGTCTATAATAAAAGGTCATAAGCTGGGAGGTACTGTACACCTGCAATCCCAACACCCCAGAGGCAGGAGAATTGAGAGTTCAAGATCATCCTCAGCTGCATAAGAAATTGGAGGCCAGTCTGTCTCAAAGAAGGAAAATAAATCATGAGTTAAAACTTGATGGCTGAGCAGTGGTGGCGCACACCTTTAACCCCAGCACTCAGGAAGCAGAGCAGGCGGATCTTTGTGGGCTCGATGCCAGCCTGGTCTACAAAGTGAGTTCCAAGACACCTAGAGCTGTTACACCGAGAAACACTGTCTCCAAAAACCAACCAGCCAACCAAACAACCAACCAAACAAACAACCAAACAACCAAACAAACAAACAAACTAACTGGAGCTTGGGGCAGTTAAGAACCTGTACTGCTCTTGCAGAAAACCTAGGTTGTTTCCCAGCACCCACATCATACAGCTATTGCCCATGACTTCAGATCCAGAAGGAATATCTCTGGCTTTCAAGAACACCAGCACAAATCATGTACTCACACAAAAACACACACATATACATAATTTAAAATTAATGTTTTAAGCTTTTAGAACTCATGTAGGTATGTGCATTTTTATGGTGTGTACATTTTCAAGTCATGTACATGACAATAGGTGCAGCTGGAGGTGTCATAGTAAGCAAATTGGCCAGCCTAGAAAGATTAAAAAAAAAAAAACAAAAAATGATGTTTTCTCCTCATCTGTAGTTCATGGATTTTATACAGCCGTGTGAAATGTGCACATATGTCAAAAGGAAATTTGTAAAACTGTCTGGGAGAAATGGTGCCTAATGGAAAGGAAGAGTGGTAGCGAATGGGGGAATGTGCTCAGCACACAGCATCACTGCGTGCCCCTCCTGAGCTGGCCTCAGTCACCCACCCTGCTTTTCTCTGAGAGCGTTCCTCCAGGGGCACGAGGGAAGCTTGTGTTCACTGGTCTGTGGAGACCGACCACCTGAACTTTCCTGGCCGTGTCTGCTGTAGGCAGTGTGGGACAGTCTTCAGTATTCTCCAGTCACAGTCTCAAGGCACATGCTTTTCAGCTGTGACCTGAGGAAGCAGTCTTCGTAGGAAAGAGTCGAAGTTGTAACGAGGACCTCCATGTGCGGTTGGTCTTCCGCTCTGCGGATTCCTTCCTCCCCGCCTCAGGCTCCCGAGGAAGTACTTGTGTAAACCAGCTCTAGCTCATCTCTCTTGTCTTGGAGACTACGTTTTTGTTTTTATTTTCTTCATCTGAATTTGCTCAGTCATTGGTATGATTGATGGAAGTAATCTTTTTTTTGCCATGTTACTCTCGGTAAATGGAGCTCTTAACATCTAGTTAGTGCACTTTGTGTATGTTCTTTCCGTTAAATATTTGATAGTCCTGCTTGATAATAATAAAATTATATAAAATATAAAAAAGATAGTAAAAATAATAAATTGCTTGATCCTTATGAAGGGATGATATTTTGATACTTGGCAACACCCTCTTACCATGGTCTGACTCTAGGATGCTGAGGACTGCTGCTGGTTTGCGCACACACAGTTCCTGTGTGCAGAGTAGCCAGGTGGGGTTAAGGCTCACACACACACTACCTTTGTGGAAAGAAAATCCATCCATCTCTCCAGCTGAGTGCACCATTCACTAGAACATGATTCTGCTTAACAGATTGAACTCACTGTAGAAATGAGTCCATGGCGGGGAAGGCTAGGTTGTCCTTACCGGCTGTTTCAGCCAGGTGTCCTTGTTGAGGAAACAAGAGCACATAGCCGTGTCTGCAGATTTCTTCTGTGAATGCTCAAATAGTGAATATTTGGAGCTTTGTGAGCCATATGGTGTCTGTCACAAACGTTCAGTGGTTGCAGTGCTGAAGTGGCAGCCTGGACAGCACATAAAGGACTGGACCTGTCTTTGTCTGTTGGAATGCAACAATTGCCTGTGGTCTGCTGAGGTCCTGAACTGTGGTGACCCATCCCATAGCTCTTTATTTCTCCCTAAACTTCATTCTGCTGCTTTGTGTCCTGTGTCCTCACAGGGTTGCAGCCCTCCTCAGTGCGCTTACTCATTTTCTATACTTTGCACATAAATGATGGATTTGTTAAATGGTTATTGGATAGGATACTGGTTCCGTCAAGCTTAGAGTACAGTCACACATGTGTGATTGTTCTGAGAAGTGTGTCACTGGAAGTCTTGTCATTGTGCAGACGTCACTTGAGCTGTCAGTGATTCTTGACCAAAGTCTCTATGATCCATATTGGAATTTTCACTTAAAAAAAAAAGAGGAGAAATGTGGAAGATAATTATTATGGGCATTATAATGTTAGACACATTGTTTGAGTCAAAATGATTGGCTAGCCAGGCCACCACACCTTTAATCCCAGCACTTGGGAGGCAGAGGCTGATGGATCTCTGAGTTTGAGGACAGCCTGGTCTACAAAGTGAGTTCCAGGACAGCTAGGGCCGTACAGAGAAAAACTGTCTCATAAAACAAAACAACAGCATGTTGCACGAATCCTAAATGGTCTTATAATAAAACCCAGAGCCAGAGATCAGGGTGAAAGCTGAAAGATCAGAGAAGCAGAGCAAGCCACAGCTACCATCTCTTACCTCACTAACTCCACAGCCTGACGGAGCCTCTGCAAGAGAGCAAATTCCTGTCTCCTCTCACCTTATATTCCTTTCTCTGCCCAGCCATATCACTTTCTGTGTCAACCTTCTTAGTGCTGGGATTAAAGGTGTATGATCCCAAGTGCTGGAATTGAAGGTGTGAGCCACCGCTGCCTGGCTGTTTCTCTTTTAGACTGGATTAATCTCATGTAACCCAGTGTGGCCTTGAATTCACAGAAATCCAGAGGATCTCTGCCTCTGCCTCTCCCTCTGCCTCCTGAGTCTAGTATTAAAGGTGTGTGCCACCACTGCCTGACCTCTGTGACTAACTTTGTGACTGGCTCTGTCCTCTGATCTTCAGGCAAGCTTTATTTCTTAGATTACAAATATATCACCACAACAAAATGCTTATGCTAAAAGATGGCTCACCAGATAAAGGTGCTTACTGTCATGTGTAGCTAGAGTTTTCCTGCCTGGCCCACAGTCAGGACAAATCTCTCTCACCCGCCAGTCCCACAGCCGCTCAGACCCAACCAAGTAAACACAGAGACTTTTATTGTTTACAAACTGTATGGCTGTGGCAGGCTTCTTGCTAACTGTTCTTATATCTTAAATTAATCCATTTCTATAAATCTATACCTTGCCACATGGCTTGTGGCTTACCGGCATCTTCACATGCTGTTTGTCATGGTGGCAGCTGGCAGTGTCTCCGGCTCAGCCTTCCACTTCCCAGAATTCTCTCCTCCTTGTCCCGCCTATACTTCTTCCTGCCTGACCACTGGCCAATCAGTGTTTTATTTATTGACCAATAAGCAACATGTTTGACATACAGACCATCCCACAGCAGTCATGCCCAGCAATTTTTTTTAATCATTAAAATTGATTTTTAGACTTGATGTGTCTTGAGTGTTTTGTTCACTTGTGTGTCTGTGCTTTGTGAGTGTGCCTTGTGCCTTTGGAGGGCAGAAGGTACTGGATCCACTGGAACTAGAATTACAGATGCTGCTATGTGGGTGCTGGGAATCAGACCTGGGGCCTCTGGTAAATTCTGTCTCTGGGACATACATAGTAGAAGGAGAAAAACCAACTCCTGCATGTTGTCCTCTGACCTTCATACCAGACTGTGGCACATGCACTCCCACACATATATACACACACATACACACAAAATGAATAAATCTACTAAAAAAAATGTGTCAATGGCCTATATTGTTTGGAGTGACTTAACCACCAGAAAAGCCCCACTGTGGACCCTAAATAACTCACTGTGGTCATGTGAACCCAGTGGCACCTCACTGTACTACTAATCATAGTGTTGTTCAGCAGGCATGCAACTTTTGTTTTTAAGGCCAATTTCACCCTAGAATGAATGTTCTTGATGAAGCAGTAAAGATTCCTTAATTAAGTCTCAATCCTTACACACATATTTTAACAAGAAAGTGGGAAGTTCCCACAAGCATCTGTGCATAAGACCGAGTGTCACTGCTCATCTTTAGCAAAGTACCTGTGCAGTTGTATGACACGCTACCTGGGGAAGACGTCATCTGTTCTTTTGGGGAGGATGCCATTTGTACTTGTAAGAATATGGTGGCAGACTAGAGTTCGTCAGGCTTACATGTTGTCAGTTCTTCAAAGCAAAATAAGCCTTGCTAATGGTGCAATTTGAGCTTTCAAATAGAAATTAGAAATTTGGGGGATTTTTATCTACTGGCACAAACTTGAGGAATGGCATTAACAGGTGGGAATTTTCAAATATTGTGTAAGGAAAACTTTGAGAAGAACTATACAAATTAGTGCACCGGCAGCTTGCATATTGCTTACATCATGTTACAAAACCTGCCGTGAATAAAAAGATCACCCAGAATACAAAATAGGCCATCCAGTTTAGATGGAATGTATTCTTGTCATTGTGGTTACTCTGTAGACGGGGTTTCAAATCTCACCTTTAAGAAAATTACTCCAGTTAAGTGTGGTGGCTCATGCCTGCAATCCCAGAGGCTGAGGCAGGAGGATCGTGATTTCAAGGCTATCCTAAAGTGGATAGTGAGACCCTGTCTTAAAAAATGTAAAACAACAAATTACTCCATGAACATCAGAGGAAACCCCCCCCCATTATTTGAAAAGGCTGTTTAAACACCCGCTCTTCTGCAGCTGTATGTAGCATGAATCTTAGAAGGTCTTAATAAAAAACAAACCTGGAGCCAGGTATTGGGGTGAATGCTGGAAGATCAGAGAAGCAGAACAAGCCACAGCTACCTCACCTCGCCAGTTCCTCAGCTGATCCTGTTTCCTCAGACTGGAAGCTTCTGTGTCCTCATCTGAATGGATCTCAGTTGAACTGCTGCTCAAAAGCCTAAAAGCTTAACCAGCTCTAGTTCCTGGTCCTCACACCTTATATACCTTTCTGCTTTGTGCCATCACTTCCTGGGATTAAAAGGTGTGTGTCACCATGCCTGGCTGTTTCCAGTGTGGCCTTGAACTCACAGAGATCCAGACGGATCTCTGCCTCCCAAGTGATAGGATTAAAGGTGTGTGTGCCACCATTTTCTGGCCTCTATATCTAGTGGCTGTTTTGTTCTCTGACCCCAGATAAGTTTATTAGGGTGCACAATATATTGGGGAACATAATACCACCACAGCTGCATGCCTGAGTTTTGGCTGGGTTTTCCCCACAGAGTTCAAGCCTGGCAACGTGTGGCAATAGGGATATATAGAAGCACAGAGAGAATCCAGCTGTGTCTTACATGTAAAAGAAAGCCCTTTTCAGTTTTGTGTTGTTCAGAAAATACTGCTTTTCCCTTTAAGGTGTTATTTATTTTCACAGACAGTAATTTCATTTTAAGTAAATTAATGAGTATTTTAAATTTCTCAATTTCTTGCGTTTTTGTTTTGGTTTGTTTTGTTTTGAGATGGTATCAGGTAGTCTAGGCTGGTCCTGAACTTCTGCCTCCACCTCCCAAGTGCTCTAATTACAGGTTTATATAATCAAGTTACTCAATTTCTAATATAGTAAATACCACAAACTACAACTTGCCCCCAAAAAAGCTTAATTTAAGAGTCCCCAGGTTTAGGAGTGTAAATGGTCACACAGCCAAAAAGTGTTCGACTTGCTGGTGTAAGGCAGCAGTCTTCAGAGTTGGAATAGGGATGACTGGCTTTGTTGATGGACAAGAATGCTTTCATTGTGCCGCTGCAAGACTGATGCGTGGGACACATTATTCAATAGTGCTCTCTGTGTCTTGGCTTGGCAGGACTTTTTAGTGTTACTTACACTCGCTGGTAAAGCAGCTCGAAATAGATTCTAACTGCCCGAGTTACTGAAGTCCAGCATGATTCCAATGTTCTTAGGACACACACAGCAGCATCTTGGATATTAGAGGACTTCTTGGCTTTGTGTATTAAAGTAAAGGCCTGGTGGGATATGGTTAGAGAATCCATGCTTTTTATACTGACCCTCAAATGTTTCAGCTCAGCACCTGACATGCATCAAGAAATGACTGGCCAAGTTTTCCCATCTTATACAGTAGGCTGACCAGATTTTGGCATGTTTCAAATGTATGTAGTTTCTTGTTGTATTTCATAAAAATTTGTTTATTTCAGAAAGCAGCATAGTTCTGTCTTTAATGTGCATTCAGAGTCTTTGGAAACAGACCCACTAAAGGGCCTGAGGTACAACACATTTCCAGGAATGCTCTGACAGAGGTTGAGATGGAGGGCAGGAAGAGGCTGTGGAGTAAGGTTGCTGGGCAGAATGTCCTAGAATTCCCCCAACACCCACCCATTTTCTTGACAGAGCTACCTACTTTCTCCCTTCTTTCGGTCTGCCTGCCTGAGCCTTTATTACCTTTTAAATAATACCATTATGCTTCAAAAAAGCAAGAATACAAAAGCTAAGTCATCACCACAAACCACCATCGGAAAGCAAGCCCTGAGGAGAGCTCTTCGTTATATCTCTAGTCAGCGAAGAGAACAAACAATTTGAAATTGCTTTTCAAATACCTTCTACAGAATCACACAAGCAGCTGCCTAACCTCATTTTTAACCAAATTTTAAATTGTAACTACATCAGAAATCGAGTGCAAATGGAAATCACACTAGCATAGCGGTTTTCAAACGTGGTGACCTTGGTAGAGCTTGAGGAGACAGGAATTTGAACCCGTTCCTGGTGTGAGTGCAGAACGGTGTTCTGTCTGTAGAGGCAGTGTGGTGAGGCCTGTCACTTCCTGCTCGACTCTTAGGAACTTTGCACATGTACATTGTCTCACGTGCAACCTGAGTACAATGTTCAAGAGTCTTTAATACAAAATAGTTTAGCTCTAGCAGAATTTTTATAATTTTATGTATTTTTATGTGTATGAGTGTTTTGTCTGCTGGCATGTATGTGTGCCTGGTGCCTACAGAGGTCAGAAGATGTCGGATCCCCTGGACCTGCTGCCACTCTTTGGGTACTAGGAACCCCACCCAGATCCTCTGAAAGCGAATCAAATATTCTAAAGTGCTGAGCCATCGATTCATCAGCTGGAGTAGAATTGGAAACAATTCTAGTTGGTGTCCATAAGGGATGGGCCCGGGAGAACAACCAGGACTGGAGAGGTGAATTGGCACTTAAGAGCGCAGACCACCGTTCTCTCAAGGGTCCTGAGTTTGAGTCTCACCATCAGTTTACCAGCTGAGCTGTCTTGCCAGCCCTCATACTTTTAATTAATTATAGTCAAAGACTTTGCCTCGGGTTTTGCCAGAGTAGGGAGTGTGGCTCTGTTAGTAGGGTGCTTGTCTGGCGTGTTCAGTGTCCGGGTTCAGTCCCCAACAAGAAAGGAGAGAGAAGTAGCAATAATAAAGTTAGACTTTTTCTTTTTTAAATTGTATTATGTGAGTCTGTGGATGTGGGCAGTCAGAGGACAACATGTAGGAGTAGGGTCTCTCCTTCCACCTTGGGGACTGAGGGATTGAACTCATGGTGTCAGGCTTGGCTGCAGACATCTTTACTCACCAAGTCATCTTCTCAGCCACGACTCCAAAACAAGAAATATTGTATTATTGAAATTTTCAAACATATGCAAAAACTGGAAGACTGTACTCTGTACTGGTTATTCTAACTTAAGTATTCCCCCTGGGTTTGTTGTTGTTAATTGTTTTGGTTCTGGTCTATCTTACCTTTTTTTCCTTCTTGGAGCATTTGATATTTTAAAAATGGATATTTTACTTATCA
>CABHPH010111575.1:0-14983 GCA_902168325.1 Peromyscus nudipes
GAGGAGGTGAGGGACTGCAGTGAGGGGAGGAGGTGAGGGACTGCAGTGAGGGGAGGAGGTGAGGGACTGCAGTGAGGTGAGGAGGTGAGGGACCGCAGTGAGGTGAGGGACCGCAGTGAGGTGAGGGACCGCAGTGAGGTGAGGGACCGCAGTGAGGGGAGGAGGTGAGTGCAATGTGTATATATGTGAAATTATAAAAAATTAAATTAAAACAATAATAAAAGTAGTACCACTCACTTTCTTTGTGCATTAGGGCTGTATTCAGTGCTCTTCAAATATCATTTCCATTAACCACCAACACCATCTTATGAGTGATCTATTGTGGTCATGAATTATATAGTTGGTCCACAGCAGCACAATTATTAAGCATTTTATTTCAAATCCAGTACACAGTAACAATTCTAGCTCTAGATCACTCTGATATAAAGATCATATTGACCTTCTGTTCCACATGTGGCATAGTGGGTAGCTAGTATAACATATGTATGCAATATAACATCAAGAAAATCATTTAATTAATGCTAAATTATTTAATTAATGGTTAATAACCTCAATTTTCTTGTTTATTCTTTTGTACAGTTTTGGTGCTAGCTATAAGTGTTTTCTTATAAACTAAACAAGATGTGCCCTTACACAATGAATACTACTTATTGTTAAAACTTTCAAAAATATCTGAATGGGAGTAATAACATGTGGGTCATGTGTAAAGTTTCTATATAGATGTTAAAATGAATGGTGTATTTATATAAAGAGTAAAGGGAATATTTTTACAACCAGAATGAGAGGATTTAAAATTCTCTCAAATCTCCCAAAACTAATCTGCTATTTAAAAAAATGTGTTTTGGAAAACTGTTGATTAGGATTAGATTTTCAAGACAAAATTGGTATTTTTCACCTCAATAAGAGGTGAGTGTTAGGGAGTGGGGGTATTGTGTGTGAGTTAGGCACATAAATAAATGATGGACAAGGTATTAGGCTTGGGAATAAGAGTTCAGAATAATAGCCAAGTAGGTTATTAAGAAAGCACAGGACTCTCCATAGAGTGGGGTTTGTATCCAGGTGTGTTTGGAGGCTGTCAAAGACTTATAATGAAGAAAATTAGTGTGGAAAAAACTTTACCAAAAGTGTTCTGAAGCACATTGAGTAAAGGAGAATGTGTGTCTAGACAGGTGCACATTTTAAGGGAAAATCTATGCCCAGTGGTTCAGTTTTTAATGGAGACAAACGGATGTGGCAGTAAGTGTACCAGCCAGATAGTTTTGCTCCTAAAAGTTTATCTTCATGATCTTTAATTTATTATTTCTTCAGTGATTTAAAAAAGTGCGACAGGGTGTTTGTCCATTCTATCACCAGAGTAGGTCTGTTCGGGCTTTCTCTTGACCATTGCCAGTTGTCTATTGTGGAGGTATCTTTGTGGATTTCTGGGGACCTCTCTAGCACTTTGCTTCTTCCTAATCCCTTGTGCTCTTCATTTATCATGGTCTCTTATTCCTTGTTCTCCCTCTCTGTTCTTGATCCAGCTGGGATCTCCCGCTCCCCTAAGCTCTCTTTCCCTCAACCCTTGCCCTTCATTACCCCTACTCATGTCCAGGTTGTTCAGGTAGATCTCATCCATTTCTCTGTCATTGGGTGATCCCTGTGTCTTTCTTAGGGTCCTGTTTTCTAGGTAGTCTCTCATCCAATGACTGAGGGAAGCAGATGCAGAGACCCATGGCCAGGCCCAAGGTAAAGCTCCAGGAGTCCAATTGGCGAGAAAGAGGAGGGATTGTATGTGCGAGAATTGTTGAGACCAAGATTGGAAAAAGCACAGGGACAAATAGCCAAACTAGTGGAAACACATGAACTATGAACCAGTAGCTGAGGAGCCCCCAGCTGGATCAGGCCCTCTGGATAAGTGAGACAGTTGATTAGCTTGAACTGTTTGGGAGGCACCCAGGTAGTCGGACCGGGACCTGTCCTTAGTGTATGATCTGGCTGTTTGGAACCTGGGGCTTATGCAGGGACACTTTGCTCAGCCTTGGAGGAGGGGACTGGACCTGCCTGGACTGATTCTACTAGGTTGAGCTGAACCCCCAGGGGAGTCCTTGCTCTGGAGGAGATGGGAATGGGGCGTGGGCTAGGGGGAGGGCGGGTGGGGGGCGTGGAAATGGGGAGGACAAGGGAATCCTTGGCTGATATGTAAAATTAAATTAAATTATAAAATAAAAAATATATAATTTTAAAAAAGTGATGAAATGAGCCCTTTTTTCTATATAATAATTTGAAAAGCGTATGTTCAACTCTCTGTTTTAAGACAAGTTGTGCATATAAGCATGCCCTAAATATCACTGTTACTTAAAGAAATGTGGGAAATACTATCACCCTTACACTAAGCACCCAATATGTGATTTATTTCTGAGCATGTCCAACCATTATTCAGGTGTTAGTAATTACAGGTTACTCATTTACAAAGAAAAGTCTCTTTCGCAACATGAAAAAGTTAGGTGAGGGAAAGACACTATTGTAAAGAAAACAATAAAACTGTTCTATTACTATGTCACCATGGTGTTTCTTTAAGCTTGTGTTTGAAGAGGAACGCTTCCATTCAGGGTGTTCTCAGCTTTAATTGACACTTTAAGTTTCAATGACTCTCTAGTTAACAGTTGCAAATCTCATCATGGGGCCAGTCAGCTAGCTCTGTCTGTAAAGACCCCACATAAAAGCTGGGTGTTGTGGCCAAGCCTGCAAACCCAGTGCTGGGAAGATACAGGCAGAGGGAGAGATTCCTGGGGTCTCTAGACAGCCACCTCACCTAATATATGAACCTCAGACCATGTGAGAAGTCCTCTCTAGCACTCAAGATTGATATGACCTTGGGCACTGATATCTACATGTGTGTACATACTTAAGTAATGCACACACATATGTTTAAAAATACACACACACGCGTATGCATGCAAAGACATCCTACCATGACTGTCAAGGTTTTAGTTCTGAGCAATTTCTATTTAAATATTAACTACTGTACACACATATGTTGTTCTTTATTCCTTCTGCACAGCTTGATAGAGAATTACTGTAATATTGCTTCTGAGGAACTTCCAACAAAATAGCACCTTCAAGAAGGACTGTCCAGGTCCTCCATTTGATGCCTTACAGTCAACCAGCAGGCAGTGTTCAATTTCCAAAACTCTCTGAGCCTGGATTCACTCAGTTTAGAGATATTGTCATATAAGGGGGGGGGAACCCATCTGTTTTTAAGTGGAAGTACACTCTTTCATATAGACATCCTCCCAAAAGGCATAAAAAGTAATTTTCTACTCTGGAAAATTCTGTGCTTAACTCTTTATCTTGTCTGATCTCATGAAGCTTGATACAAGTAAGTATTACTGGGTCTGTAAGGAGTTGAAAGTCCCCAGCACAATTAGACAGTTCTT
Organism: Peromyscus nudipes; assembly: GCA_902168325.1. Taxonomy (NCBI): domain Eukaryota; kingdom Metazoa; phylum Chordata; class Mammalia; order Rodentia; family Cricetidae; genus Peromyscus; species Peromyscus nudipes. The sequence goes on from CABHPH010111575.1 coordinate 3,417, forward strand.
TCATTTAATATGCACCAAGCTGAACCCACCTTTATAGACCAAATGACTCAGAAACACATCAGAGAGGTTACCACAGTGAATACAATCTTACCCGTTCCCTCTGACAAATCAGTTTTGTAATGAAATATGTGCCTTTTAGTTTGTAAGGAACTTTAAGACATCTGATTTTTACAAAAGCAATATGACTTAAAAATAGACAATTCTCCCTCCTTTAGAGAAGAGAAAACAAAGTTCCAAGACATGATGAGACTGGTTCAAAGTCAAGTATCTGCTAAATGGGGTAGCTACGACCCCATGAAAGGGACCAGCTTTCAAACACAATGTTAGGTGATTAGCATACAAACGAGTTGTAAGAATGTGAACTCTTCCCTTGGGGGAGATCATGGTTTCTAGAGGAAAGAATAATCTAAGCAAAATGAAATGATTATTTTTCTTATTTAATGACTGTTGTTTGTTATTCAGGTCTTTGTAGATCATAGACAAATGTCTAATATTCAGTTAGCACATATTTTTAAAAAGTATTACATTTATTTATTTGTGTGTGAGAGAATTTTCAGCAGAGCTGAAGGCACAGTGAATGCCAGCCACAGATATGGACGGGCAGATGGCACCTCTAGAGGAGTCATCCATGGGGCTCAGAGGCCTGTGATGCACTCAGTGCAGTTGATCTTAATTCCTTGTGGATCTGGGGCTGCACTGCATGGTTTGAGGTCCATTTTCACATCAGCCCTTTATTACTGAATGCAGTCTACCTCTCTGAGCAGCAAACATTCCCTCTACCTCCCTATACAGTATTTTTAGTTTCTTATTAGTGGGTCATTTTCCTGTGGTCTTAAATAATTCCAAGCTACAGTCCATTTTCCCATCATTGTTTCCTGTGTAGACCTTGCAGACAGGTCCGAGGATGGAAATGTCATTCTTCTGCCTTTTCCCAGTGTGATGGGCTGAGGTGTTTCTAAAAATAGGAAGAGTTCAAAGAGTACTGCTATCCATCAATGTGTTAGTTGAAGGATATTAAGAGAATTACCTAATCACCTGTACTGCCATGATATAACCTCCCATGACTTCCTCCAGGTATTCTGTGCTCCATTTTTAGAAAGTACTTTTAAATGCAACCACTGAATTAGATTTGCAGGTCTAAGGAACTTTCAATATCTGAAGTTATAACAATAAAATGTAAGGTATGAAGAGAAGAGTACAAGACAAAAACTTCACAAAAATGTACTTTGCAATTTTATCAAATATAGACTGTTGATATTTTGCTTCCTTTTCTCCCCTAAGTTGGAGAGGGTTACATGCCCTATAAATGCACACTTGCTACTCTATTCATCCTGTCATCTGAGATACTTGAGTGACTGGTTTAAAAGGAGAAGGGTTATATACACATATATTCCTTATTACAATTCCCTAGTTACTTTTTATTTATTTATTATTATTATTATTATTATTATTATTATTATTATTATTATTGTTATATTCCATTTTGTTTGTTTTGTTGAGACAGGGTTTCTCTGTGTAGATCAGGCTGGCTTTTAACTCAGATAACTACCTGCCTCTGCCTCAGATGTGCTGGAATTAAAGGCGTATACCATCATGCCCAGCTGCTTCAGCTTTATCACCACCCAGTTCTTCCTTTGCCTGATAGGAAAATGAGCAGGGAGGTAGAAAATTCACAGGGATTACTCAGACTTACAATCTCAGTCCTCTAGTGAGGAGGTTGAGTCTAGCTGTTCAAGGGATTTTGTAAGAATCATCCAACTATCTGACATACTGTTCTCAGCCTAGCACTTAGAGTGAGAATTTCAGGCAATCAGAGGTTCATGACCTCTGGAGAGTGCTGCCATTCTGCATTTTCTTGATGACCTCAGGGATATGTGATGACATTAGTTATGATATATTCAAGGGATACATTGCTTTACATTCATGTCTTCCTTGCGTTATGTCACATATGGCAAGATCTAGTAAACGTATTCTTAAAAAAGCAAGCAAACAAACAATAACAACAAGGAAATGAAACTATGTTGACCTTCCCATTGTAGTTTCTGGACTTTTCTAAGAAAATTTATAAGTAGGTAATATTCCTCTTATAGCTATGCTGAGTATGGATTGTGGTGCTTCTGTGTGACTTATGTTCACTTTTTTAAACATCTGTGTTATGTATGTTTTTTTGGCACTAACCTATTTTACCAGTCATTATGTAATTAGGGAATTTTATAGCATATTATGCACTTCACAGAATAGGATGGCTTCTTGAAAGCCATTCTGAACTGTCATCAAATTAAGTAATTAAGCCTGATGCTCAATAAAAAATTATCCTTTGGATAATTAGATTAAAAGACAGACCAAGAGCAGTATAGAATATTTTTTCTTTCACAGGCTTGTTTTTGAAAATACAATGTATCACATGTTAATGTGCATTTCTGACTAACATAATAGGATGATGGAACAGTATTTTGGACAACAATGAAAATATCAAGAGCAATTTATCAGCGTGTAAATACAATGACAACATTTCTTCAAACATTTGCAAATTCATTTGACTATTATAAAAGTAAGGTGAGGACCTGTTGAAACTGATGTAAAAGATATTTACAGTTTAAGTAGAAACTGAAAAACTTTCAACATTGTCCTAGAAATGGAATTCTAATTACTATGATTAGTTATAGGGTTTATTTTTACTTTAAATATGAAATTAATTGTAGGTGTGAAAATTGATTCCTTTAATTTTTAATACTTTTTGTTTCTGATTTTTTATAAATAATTTGTAGAAGGTAAAGAAAACTTTTTTAGAAAAACAAAAACAATAGGAAAACAGTCTCATTTGTGCCTCTGTCAGAACTATTTAACTTTATAAATGATTACAAACACAAGTGAGAATATAACTTAGAAAAAATTAACTCAAACATGTTCTTAGAACATTTAGAATCATTTCAATGGGATCATGTTTGTGTAACAGTTCTTAGCTTAGATGTGTCTGTTGGCCATAGAGGAGCCTGGGACCTGAAAAGATCAATGCCCTATAACTGAAAGCTGCAAACTCATCTTGGTAGAATGAGACTGTCAATGATCTAGGAACTCCTACATGTAGTATGATGAGAACATATGGTCATAGGGAATAGGAGAGACTTACTACATTGTTTCTGAAATTTGGGAAATCTTTTAACTAAGTTAACAATGGACCTGACTCCAAGCAGAGGACATTTAACAAAGGACTATGTTGGGAATGTCTCAGTGGTGAGTAAGGCTCCTGTGCTCAGGGATTCAAGAAACTTATACTGAAGTTATGTTGAAGGGATGTTGGAAACGAAGTTACCTATGGCAAGAAATATGGCAAGAATTCAAGCACAATCTAAATCTGTTAGGACTTTCAAGTCCTTCTGTGAGCAGTTTGACTACTCTTCTCTTTTTAATGTGAAGGATAAATTTGTCAGGATTTGAATAGCTGTATATGTAACTGAATACTTCACTGAAGTAGATAATGAGAACTGTTTGGAAAATGAAGAGTCCCAAAGCCCATAGCCAAAGTAGGAATTCTGAAATAAAGGGAAGATCAAAACCAATTAAGAAACAGTGGGGATGGGGTGAGGGACTCCAGACAATGGGTCACATGTGACTCAGTGAGGTGCTACCTGGGAGGATGAATTGAAGAGAGGATATGGGAGGGGGTGCAATGTTCCTGCCTCCTGGTAGTGGTATCAAGAGCAATATCCTCTGCAATAGACATTGGTCATGGTGACTAATGGGGTATGGAAGAAATGAGAGTGTTCCATATTCTGGGAACTATGGTGATATTTTATGTGCTGAAATGTGATCTTATTTGTATGTTAATAAATAAAGTTGCCTGGAAATCAGAGGTAAAAGCGAGCCATTAAGCAGAAGTCCAGCAGTGGTGGCACACGCCCTTAATCTGATCACATGGCAGGCAGAGTCTCTGTGTGGTCAAGGACACAGCCAAGCTTGGTGACATGAGCCTTTAATCCCAGCACCGATCATAGAGACCAAGAGGTCTGTATAGACAGGCAGTGATGAGGAAGTAGTGTGGCTGGGCTTAGAGCCAATGAGAAGGCAGAATAGGAAAGCAATAAAAACACAAGTCACACAGGAAGAAGCTCTCTCTGGGGAAGCTACTGCTGGTGGTAAGCTAAAGCTAGTTGTGGCTATTGCTCTGAACTCTTTGGCTACTTCCTCTGTATTTGGCTCTGTGTTTCTTATTTACTAAGACTGTTTAGAATTTCATCTACAGGGAATGACTTGTAGAAGACACAGATTTTCTTTTGTGGACACAAAGTTACAGCTTTTCATGTTACTTTTTGTAGGGCCAAGGTTTGTCTTTTGCATGAACTTCCCTTGGGGAGAACAGTGGTTTGTAACAAGGAGGGTAATGGAGAGGTCCTGAGACCTTGACCAGTGATGTCATGAACCATCCATCTTGGCTTATTTCTTTACTCTAAATGACCTGGATATAGGTCATTGCAACTTTAAGTTATGAATGACCTGCCTGAAAGTGCCTCACACAGCTCTGAAATGAAGCTGCTCTTTCACTGATCATCAGGAACATCCAAGTCATAATTAGGAGTCATCACCCTCTCCAGTTAGAATGGCTTTTATGAAAAAGTTAAATTATGAGTATTGTGTAGAAGGAACCTATCTGTTCACAATTATTGTGGATGGAAATTGGTATAGCTATCATGGAAAACAGTACAAATATTCCTCTCAAAGCTGAAATACACATAAAATGTGATACAGGAATCCCACTTTGAGACACATCCCAAGGTAATGAAGTCAGTACATTTCAAGAGCCCTTTACATACCCATGCTTACCATGGTAGTACATGCAGTAGAACAAGCTGTCAATCAACAGGAATGAAAATCTAAGAATTGATGAAGGATTTTTTTAATGTAGTGGCATACATTCGCTACTTACAGCTTTTATAATTCTTCTCTTCTTCCTCTCTTCTCTTCCATGAGGATCCCTGGGTCTTCGAGAATATGGCCCTAAGAAGGTACCCATCCTTGTTAGATTGTCTTATATCTGCTTATATACATACAAGCAACACTAGCCAAACTCAGTAAGTTTTTAAAAAGCAAACATTATATTGGGAAAGAAAAGTAGGTGTGAGTGGAGAGGAAAGGATCGAAGGAAATGGGTGATGAATTTGATAAAAATACATTATATGCACGCATGAAATCTTCCAACATCAAAGATATATATTACATCTACACAATTCAATATAATTGTGGCCCTGAAAATGAGTGAAATCTTGTCATTTTCAGGAACATGGGTGATCCTAGAGGATATAAAGCAAAATAATCCAGACACTGAAAGATACTCAATAGTCTCACTATGTGAACTGTGAGAGAGTCAACTCCATAATAGCTGAGAATGGGAATATATTAATATAACAGAGACCGGAAGAACTAGGGCATTTGGAGAAACTGGGCAACAGGTGCTTAGTCTTAGTGACATGAGGGAGCTATGTTGTGCATTTCACAAAGACCATAAAACAGTCTTTTGCAATGTTTTGTTTTGTTTTTGCTTTTACAACAAAATGAACATTGTTTGAGGAATAGATATGTTGGTCAGATTCAACTATTAAACTGGGTACAATATGGAATTCTCAAAGAAAGCCACACCAATATAAACCATTTATATGTTAACCATTAAAAGAGAGGGAGAAAACCAGAAACCTAGAATGAAAAATGGACAGGGAGACATGTGTTGTCCATCAATAGCAGGGTCAGAGGAATTTATCAATGGTGTAGAGCTCTGATGAATGATTATGATGAAAGATAATTAACTGGGCCATTCATCATCAAGGGAAAGTAACTGAGAAGTGGCTGAACTTGCTTTTAATCCTTTAACATAGCAATAAGCCAGTTGCTATGGAATATAGCTATGCAAGAAGCTATACCTGCACATGTCCAGGCTACATGCTCCTGCTCCTTGATGTTCTTGCTTTTGAACACATGTCCCCAGTGTTATTACCAATCAAATATTTCTACACATCCCGTATTTTATCAAAAACTCCCTATTGTAAATTCTAGGATCAATTATTTTTAATAAATTTATTTATTTACTTGTTTTACACCCCGGCCACAGTTTCCCCTTCTTCCTCTCCTACCAGTACCTCCCTCCACCCCTGTCTGTTCCCACCCCCAATCCACTCCTTCTCTGTTTCTGTTTAGGGAAGGGCAAGTCTCCCATGAGTATTAACAAAACGTGGCATAATTTTCTCTGTTTGATTTCCTGAAAACGGCTCATTTTACCAATCAAAATTCTTGCTATAGCACATTCCTTACTACAATGCTGGGCTCTTAATTATAAATTTTTTTTCAGTCCCAGAAGAAATTCATCACTCCTTTAAACTTTAAACATACTTTAAACTGTATGTTACAATGACAGGGAATTATAATTTCACTGTCCTAAACTCATTCACACACATTCCCAATTAAAATGTAGGCCTTGAAGGTCATGCCATATTTATCTATTTGAGAACCCAAGTTGTTTCACCCACTGTAGACCATTGTCTTCTAAATGAATGAGTACATGACATGACTGAGCCACATAAACAAGTCAGGTATCCCCCAAACTCTGTGTTATTAAAATAACAGAGTTTATTTATGGAAAGGGTATGCCATACCGTTAGTATATTTTATTCATTTTAAAATTATGTCTAATCAGATTTGATTGTACTTAAATACGGATAATTCTTACTGTTCATATCAGAGTGCATCAGTAGCTGTCAGTCAGAAGAAGGTAGGTGGATACATTTCTGTTGCCAGCCAAGGCTCAGTGTTTTCATAGGAGCAGTTCATTTCACATCAACTGAGTTATTACCTAGAAAATATGCTAAAAGTGGATATTCACTAACAATTAATCTTTAAATGTTATTTAAATGTTCTCAAAAATGTCAGTCCTAAAAAGAAAAATGATCATTTTGGGGGACAAGCTATTGCTATATTTTATACAGTAGCATGAAAGAAATTGCCAAATATCTCACAATATATATGATGGTAATTCTATTTAGCTGTCAAGATGGCAAGCCAGTTTACAAAAACCATGTACTAACTATCTGTCAATGATGTCTGACACAGTTTCATGAAAATCTATTTTAAGGGACAATATTTTTAAAATTCTGCCCCAGACTAAAAATGAAATACAGAGAGATTTTCAGTCATCTTCAATGTACACTAAAGTGCCCTGGGGACTCTTGGGAGCTGGTAAAAAGACTTTGCACAAAAGCAATGAGTCCTGCCTGGTAGAGGAAAGCCGCACTGGTGAAGATACTTTTAAAATATGTGTTTTATTTTTCACCAAAGTGTATGCATATGTGCACGTGTGTGCGTGTGTGCGTGCGTGCGTGCGTGCGTGCGTGCGTGTGTGTGTGTGTGTGTGTGTGTGTGCTTTTTGGATCCTGCAGAGGCCAGAAGAGGGTATTGGATCCCCCCAGAACTGTAATTACAGGTGGTTGTGAGCTGCTGAGAGTAAGTACTGAGAACTGAAATTGTATTTCTGTAAGAGTCCAGCTCTCTTAATCACTGGGCAGTGTCTCCAGTGCCTGGAATAGTGAGTTTTGAAGATGCAACTGCTTGGAGCTTTGTTAAAAGCTCAATTCTGAAATGTAGTTTGCAGTTGTGACCTAATGCACAGTATCTGATAGCCAGATAATTTAGAAAAATATCTTAAGACATTAAAAAGAACTAAGATTAACCCAGTTTGTGCTTCTGACATTGAACTAGAAATAGTAATTTTATACAAATTGTGCTTTCTTCATAGGTTTGATATTGCATCTGTGCATGCAAAGTTATGTGTTGTGTTGCGTTTATAATCTGTCTACCCTCAGTCCCCTGTCTTCTAAATAATTGTCTAAAGTGATATTAATATGAGAATGCATAGTTATTTGATCCAATCAGAAATAGTCTATGAATCAAAGTGACCACTGAATTTGTTTATTTAAAGGAAGGACATTAGCTATTACCACATCTACAACTTTCCACTTGAGGTCAGGGGTAGTCTTCATTTTAGTGCCTCATTGTTCTTGACATCATATAAAATATTTATGGAGATACATTTTATAAGATTCTATTAGAAAAAAAAATCACTCAATATTAATTTTAATTCCTAAAATTTTTCTGAACATATAAGATACTATTTACCAAGTCATCATTTCTAGATCTCTTTCCTTGTTTTGTTTTAAGAAGTTTGCATAAAATGGATATGCATTTACAATCTATGTAGCTACATATGTTAGGGAGATAAATATTTTCGCTGTTTCATGTATGTCAGAGATAGAGAAAGAGGGGGAGGGAGGAAAGGAGGAAGGGAGGGAAAAGTGGAGACAGCATAGCTCTTTCTTAAGTTATATACCATGTTTGACCGGACACGGCAAATGCTCTACACACATCTCAAGTCACTACACATTTTACTCACGATGTGAGAGCATACAGCACTGAGCCTGCTGGGACCTGGGATCTTCTAAGCTGTCGTGTTGTCAAGGATAAAATTCTCATATTTCAAAAAATAATACAAATGTTCTCATTTAGGTCAAGGTAAAGATTAGAAATTGTGGTCAAATTTCCTCATCTATTAAGATTTTAATCTTTTCTTTGATGGGGGTTATGAACAGTAAATAAGTTCACAAGTAAGATTTGGTATACCTATGTGTTTTCTCATCTTTTCTCGCTAATTGAAGTAGAAGTGTCTCATTTCTTCAGTAGTCTTAAGAGTATAGCTTTTAATTGTTGTGGTAACTTACAGCATGGACTTTTAGCAGACTACTCTTTTCTTGGCAATACAATGTTTCTGATTTATACGCAGTGATTTGTTAATTAGTACGTAAAATTGTATTTGTGCTTTCTCTACATGTAATGTTTGAACTGTACTTTTCCCTGTTGAGTTTTCCATAAAAATGGTATCATTATGAAACTTTATTTTATTTCCTTTATTTTAATCTTTGCTTTCATAATATACATTACTTATGGTGATGTATTTCATAGCGTTTTCTTAGAAATATTACCCAACATTAATTTTAGTTCCTAATGTTCTTCTTTTGAACAATTAAGGTATTATTCATTGACTTGTCATTTGTGAAGGCTTAGTTTCCAAGTCAATACTGAGGACAATTGGATTATTTTCTGATAAATATGTTGAAGAATATTGCATTTTTCTGACTTGAAGATTCTCCCCTGGGCAGTAAACAATGATCAATTCTAGTGTGTCATTTATTTATTACAAGGGATATGTAGAGCCTTTTTCATTAAGATGTTTTCAATCCTCATGGTTCCAGCTACAATACAAAATTATATTTCAGTGGATTATAAGTTGATGTGTGTTTCATTATGCTATATCAATCATCATAAATGACTAATGCATAAGAACAAATTTAAATTTGCAATATGAATGTCATGCTTTTCTTTTCTTTGGAAAACATGAAAAGTAATCACTTTCATATTTCACTTGATAAATGGTCTCAGTCAAAATGAATGTTTTAATGATTTCAAATATGAAACATGTACCAGAGTCCTGATTCACAGTTAAATATATTTTTACTTCTGATAAACTTCTGGACTTCTCAGAGTAAATAAAACTGCATAAAACTATCTATTGTGTTACAGAAACCCATAATTTCACAATTTCTCAATGCAAATAGCCCACTGAAGTGCAAGCTGCTTGTATGAGGGCAAAAAAAGAAATAAGGGGTCTCCTTGGGCTAATAATTTGGTAGAATTTACAAACATTTGGCACAGTTCCTACTGAGAGTTAACAGTAAGCACTTTCCAGGCTAAATTTTTCTTTTCAGTATTGGTTCTGATATGGAATATATTTTGCCCATCTCAAATTCAAAAAGGGAAACATGACTTTGTTTGGAGGATGGGTCTCTAAGGAGGATATTAAGCTTAAATGAGGCCATATATTCACATCATATATATCATATATCTACATATGTATGTAGGTATGTACATATATGTAACTTATTGCTGAGTTCCACACTGATCAGTCTTGTCTTTATTGGTGAAATTATTAAGGCCACTCCATGTAGTTAAAAGGGAGGTTTATTTTGTGGGGTATTTCAGAGAGGAGCATGGGCATTAAAGATATTCTATATGGAGTTTATCTTCTTCTTGGCAAATAGCCATTTGGGCAAGAAACTGTTCTTGCCTGGACTGCTTGAAAAAATGTATCAACTGGACATGCAGGACCCATAGGAAGGTGACCACTGAACTTTGCTTGGCAAAATGGTCCTTCAGGTTCCTGCTTTGCAGAGGAAACTTACAGACATTCTACAGGACACAGAGAAAAGTGACTGAGAGACTCTAGGCCTGTGGGCTGAAGACAGATGCCCCAACTTTACAGAGGAACTTTGGATGACTGTCCAGGCTGCCAGCTGTCTCTGTCTACTCTCCCAAGACTCCCGAAAGTTGTTTGCATCCTTCTCCCATTTCTCAGGTAGTATTATATCCTTCTGAGGTCTTTGATGTAGTTGAAGCTAGATAGTTATAATTTTCCTTAGTTATGATAAAAGATAAGTTAGATATGAAACCTTAGACTCACAAATATAAGATAGATAGGATATCTTCTTTAATTTTGCCAAATAGACTAGTTATTATAAATAGACTAGATATTGTAACTGTAATTCTTACTTGATAATTGTTTTGTTATCTGTAATTTTACTATGTGAAAGTTAAAACCTTCCTTTTTGAAAAAAAGAAAAGGGGAAGTGCTGTGGGATGTTCTGTATGTCAAATGTGTTGCTCTGATTGATTAATAAATAAAACACTGATTGGCTAGTAGCGAGGCAGGAAGTATAGGCAGGACAAGCAGAGAAGAGAATTCTAGGAAGTGGAAGGCTGAGGCAGAGAGAAACTGCCAGCCGCTGCCATGACAAGTGAGATGTAAGGTACTGGTAAGCCACGAGCCACATGGCAACTTATAGATTAATAGAAATGGGTTAATTTAAGATATAAGAACAGTTAGCAAGAAGCCTGCCATGGCCATACAGTTTGTAAATAATATAAGCATCAGTGTGTTTATTTTATAAGTGGGCTGTCGGACTGCCGGGGCTTGGGGGGACCCGGAGATAAAACTCCAGCTACATGTCTTCTTAGCCCTCCCCCCGTCCCTGTGTGTGTGTTTCTTTCTCATGCCCTCTGCTCTCTATTTTTCTTGCTCTCATCTCCAGGTTAGAAGACATATGTGAGAAGTTAGAATGATTATAGATTCTTCACCTTCAGAACAATGAGAAAGGCATGTCTGATTTAAACCAATCAACCTAGGTATCTACTGTGACAATCAAGCTCATAGGTAATAGGCCTTCAATAATCAGTTTCTTGCAAATGGACTAATATTATGAACCAGAATTAGTTTGTATGGAAAGGAAATTCAAGAACATTTATTGTAGTTAGTGCATGAAATTTTAACCCAATGGGGTTAAATTTTCTCCCTCCAACCATATCTTCCGCTTTCCCAGTCTTCAGTTGTCTCTGTCTTGATGTCCTTCTAGAAATGTTTTATCTCTCTTTCTCTCTCTCTCTCTCTCTCTCTCTCTCTCTCTCTCTCTCTCTCTCTC
>CABHPH010111575.1:14993-61129 GCA_902168325.1 Peromyscus nudipes
CTCTCTCTCTCTCTCTCTCTCTCTCTCTCTCTCTCTCTCTCTCTCTCACACACACACACACACACACACACAATATGAAACACAGACTAAAATATATGTAATTCAATTCTGATTATTTCCACACAGCCATATAATTTATTAAAATCTTAATTTACTCAACTTCAACATAAAGTTAGAGTAAAAAAGAGAAATGTAACTACTATGTCCTAAAAAATCATGCAAGATTGTAACATCAGAACTAAAACTCTTTAACCATGAAAGTTCAAAAGAGAATAGATGTTGCATTTGAAAAAAGCAAGTTTAGTTTCATTAGTTTCTTCCCACCTCAAGGTTTATTGAGCCCACAGTTATCCTGAATCATTTAAACTATGACTTGTTTAATTACAAACTCAAACTTTTTAAAACATGACAAAACATATTTTCAGATAAATGAATTTAATTTTTTCTTTCTTTTCTCTTTCTTCTTCCTTCCTTCCTTCCTTCCTTCCTTCCTTCCTTCCTTCCTTCCTTCCTTCCTTCCTTCCGTCACAGTTTCATACAATTGAAGTTTTTAACATGGGGACTAGCACAATAAACAAAGATGTTTGTTCTCTAACCAAGAGCAAAGGTGTGGTTTCCCCTTGGTTTTGATGTGTGTTGGTCCTGGGACTTGTGCTGGCCAGTAGATTTCAGTGAACATATCTGTGTGCACTGATGAGGTTCAGATTCTGCTATTCCATTGTTCTCTTGGGTTCCAAGGGATCCTAGAGCATGCTTTTGCTCACTGTCAGATTGCATGTGATCAGAGTCACGAGTTTCTCTCCAGTTTTCTCAAAGGCAGCATCATGAAAGAATTATCTGCAAACAGCTCACTTGTTACTATACCTACAAATGAACCTAGTCAGGATCAGGGGAGAAACCCCTTATCCTGAAGAAACTCTGAACTGAGTCTAAAACAAACTGCTCAGATGAAAAGCGGAGAGCTACAAGGAAATTATTTTAAGATCCAAATTTAGAAGTGGTGTGCATTAAACCCAAAACTATACTGTTGTTTTCTTTTCCTAGATGACTGACAGTCTTTCAAAATCGAACACTAATGGCCTTTAAGGCCAATTTCTTGACTGGAAAGGGATCAGGGAGGCAGGTTGAGTTACTTACCCAATATTGTCAGAATCTCTGCACATGGAATGAAACTTTTCAGCTGCCCCCACCCCCCAAGCAACTAGAAGACCATGATAAATTCACTAGAACCCCACAAAATGCAAAGAGCTGCCATAGAGAAAGTGTGAAATATTCCTGGAGGAACACTTTGAAGTAATCTTGAAGGAGAGAAGTAGTGGCCTATATATTCCTGCCCCTCCTTTTTCTGTGTGTGTGAGCCTGGGCATGCTGGTGCACATCACACTCTGTTTTGTTTTTTATTACTCTTCACACATTCAGATAAACTCTTTGTGGGTAAAGACGGCATAATCTTTATTTTTGTTTTCTCAAAAATTAGTACATTGCAAGACAAATTTTTTGATAATCAGATGCTTACTGAATTAGTGTCTTGCTATACATTTTTGTTACAACCTTGCAAATTACTCATTTTATTTTATTGTTTATTAATTAATTTTTTCATTTATTTTACATCTGGACTTACTGCAGTTTCCCCTCCCTCCCCTCCGCCAGTTTCCTCTGCCTCACCCACCACCCCTACCCCCTCTACACCCCACCCTCCTATCTATTCCTCCTCCAACTCCGTTCAGAAAGGGGCAGATCTACCACTGGGCCTTAACAAAGCATGTCACAAGTTGAGGCAGAACCAAGCTTCTCCCCCTGCATCAACCCAGCATGGGGAATAGCTTCCCAAAAGCCAGCTCAAGCACGAAGGACAGGTCCTGATTCCAGGGCTATGAGCCCTACAAACAGACCAAGCAACACAACTGTCACACACATGCAGAGAGCCTAGGTTGGGCCTTTGCAATCTTCCTAGCTGTTGGTTGAGAGCCCATGAGCTTCCACTAGCCCAGGTATTCTGTTTCTGTGGGTTCCACCATCATTACCTTGATAACCCCCCCCACCCCCAGTCTTGTACAACCCCTCCTCCCTCTATTCAACAGGACTCCTGGAGCTGGACTCAGTGCTTGGCTGTGTATCTCTGCATCTGTTTCCACCAGTTACTGGATAAAGGTTCTCTGATGACAATTAGGATAGTTACCAATATAATGACAGGAGATAGTTCAGGCACCCTCTCCACTGTTGCTAGAAGTCTTAGGTGGAGTCATCCTTATGGATTCTTGGGTGGTTCCCTAGCACCTGGTTTCTACCTAACCCCATAATGCCCCCCTCACCAAGACATCTTTTTCATCATGTTCCCACTCAGCCTCATCCCCAGTTATCCAGGAGATCTCTTCTATTTCCCCTTTCCAGGGAAATCCATGCATCCTTCTTTGGTCCCTCCTTGTTACCTAGCCTCTCTAGGGATGTGGATTATACCCTGGTTATCCATTACTTTACACCTAATATCTACTTATGAGTGAGTACACACCATATTTATCCTTTATCCTTCTGGGTATGGGTTACTTCACTCAGGATGATTTTTTCCTTCTTCCATCCATTTGCCTATAAATTTCATGGTATCGTTGTTTTTACAGCCGAGTAATACTCCATTGTGTAAATGTACCACATTTTCTTTACCCATTCTTTGGCTGGGGGACATCTAGGCTGTTTCCAGGTTCTGGCTATTACAAATAATGTTGCTATGAACATATTCAAGCAAGTGTTCTTGTGGTATGATTGAACATCTTTTAGGTATGTGCTCAAGAGTAGTATTGCTGGGTCTTGAAGTACATTGATTCACAATTTTCTGAGAAACTGCCATATCGATTTCCAAAGTGGTTGTACAAGTTTGCACTCCCACCAGCAGTGGAGGAGAGTTCCCCTTACTCCACATCCTCTCCAATATAAACTATCATTAGTGTTTTTTAACTTAGCCATTCTGACAAAGATAAGATGGTATCTTAGAGTTGTTTCGATTTGAGTTTCCTTGATAGCTAAGGATGTTGAACAGTTCTTTATGTGTCTCTCAGCCACTTGAGATTCTTCTGTTGAGAATTCTGTTTAGATCTGCATCCCATTTCTTAATTGGATTATTTGGCATTTTAATGTCTCGTTTCTTGAGTTCTTTATATATTTTTGGAGATCAGCTCTCTGTCAGATGTGGAATTGGTAAAGATATTTTCCCATTCTGAAGGCTGTCATTTTAGCTTTTTGACAGTGTTCTTAGCCTTACAGAAGCTTTTCAGTTTCAGGAGGTCCCATTTATTAATTGTTGATCTTAGTGTCTGTGCTACTGAAATTCTATTCAGGAATTTGTCTCCTTTGCCAATGCATTCAAGGCTTTCTTTTCTCTCAGGTTCAGTGTAACTGGATTTATGTTGAGGTCTTTGATCCATTGGGACTTGAGTTTTGTGTGGGTCAATAAATATGGATCTATTTGCATTCTTCTACATGCCGACATCCAGTTATGACACCATTTGTTGAAGATGCTTTTCTTCCCCAATGTATAATTTTGGCTTCTTTGTCAAAAATCAGGTGTTAACAGATGTGTGGATTTATGTCAGGGTCTTTGACTTGAATCCATTGATCCACCTGTCAGTTTTTATGCCAAAATTATGCTGTTTTTATTACTATAGCTCTATAGTAGAGGTTGAAGTCAGGGATGGTGATACCTCCAGAAGTTTCTTTATTATACAGGATTGTTTTAGATATCCTGGGTTATTTGTTTTTCCACATGAAGTTGAGTATTGTTCTTTTGAGGTTTGTGAAGAATTTTGTTGGAATTTTGATAGGGATTACATTGAATCTGTATATTGCTTTTGGTAAGATTGCCATTTTTACTATGTTAATCCAACTGCTCCATGTTAATTCTACCTATCCATGAGCATGAAAGATCTTTCCATTTTCTGATACATTCTCCAACTTCTTTTTTCAAAGACTTAAAGTTCTTATCATATAGTTCTTTCACTTATTTAGTTAGAATTACCCCAAGATATTTTATATTATTTGTGGCTATTGTAAAGGGTGTTGTTTACCTGATTTCTTTTTTAGCCCATTTATCATTTGTATATAGGAGGGCTGCTGTGGTGATGTATTGTGTACCCTAATAAAATTTGCCTGAAGAGCAGAGGACACAACAAGCTACTAGATTAAACATAGAAGAAAGGCAGTGGTGGCATGCACCTTTAATCCTAGCACTCAGAAGGCAGAGATCTGTTTAGATCTCTGTGAATTCAAAGCCACCCTGGACTACATGAGATTGACTTGGTTTAGGAGATAAACAGAGCCAGTGGTGGTGCAACACCTTTAATCCCAGCACTTGAGATCTCATGCCTTTGCTACCAGTAGTATTTGGGAAGCACACATGCCTTTAATCCCAGCACTAGGAAGTTATATAGCTGGGCAGAGAAAGGTATATAAGGCATGAAGACACAGGAACTAAAGCCTTTTTCAACTGAAGGCATTTTCAAGCTGAGGAGTCCTAGAGGTAAGAGGTGGTTGTGGCTTGTTCTTTTGTCTCTCTGATCTTTCAGCATTTACTCCAACATCTGGCTCTGGGGTAAGACCATTTAAAATTCAAGCAACAGGCAACTGATGTTTTTTGAGTTAATCTTGTATCCAATCACATCACTGAAGGTGTTCATTAGCTGTAGGAGTTCCCTGGTAGAATTTTTGAGATCACTTAGTTATACTATCATATCGTCTGCAAATAGTGAAAGTTTGACTTCTTCCTTTCCAATTTGTATCTCCTTGATCTCCTTTTGTTTTCTTATTGCTCTAGCTAGAACTTTGAGTATTATATTGAATATTATATTGAATAGGTATGGAGACAGTGGAAAGTCTTGTCTTGTTCCTGATTTTATTGGAATTGCTGAGTTTCTCTCCATTTAGTTTGATGTTGGCTGTCAGCTTGTTGTATGCCACCTTTATTATGTTTAGGTATATTTCTTGTATCTCTCCAAGACCTTTATCATAAAGAGGTGTTGGATTTTGTCAAAGGCTTTTTCAACATCTAATGCAATGAGCGTGTTTTTATTTTTTATTTAGTTTGTTTATATGGTGGGTTACATTGACAGATTTCCGTATGTTGAACCATCCTTGCATCTCTGGGATTAACTTTACTTGATTATGGTGGATGATGTTTTTATGTGCTCTCAGATTCTGTTTGCCAATATTTTATTGAGTATTTCTGCATCAATGTTCATTAGGGGAATTGGTCTTTAACTCTCTTTCTTTGTAGCAGCTATGTGTGGTTTGGGTATCAGGACAACTGTAGCCTCATTTTTTTTAAAATGGCAATGTTCCTTCTGTTTCTATTGTGTAGAACAATTTAAGGAGTATTGGATTAGCTCTTCTTTTAAATTCTGGTAGAATTCTGTGCTGAAATCATCTGGCTCTGGGCTTTTTCTTTTCTTTCTTTTGATTGGGGATTTTAATGACTGCTTCTATTTTCTTAGGGGTTATAGGTCTATATAAATTTTAATTTGGTCTTGATTTAATTTTGATATGTGGTACCTGTGAAGAAAATTGCCCATTTCTTTTACATTTTCTAATTTTGTGGAGTACAGGTTTTTGAAGTATGACCTAATGATTCTCTGAATTTCCTCAGTGTCTATTGTTATGTCCCTCCTTTTATTTCTGATTTTGTTAATTTGGATATTCTCTCTCTTCCTTTTAGTTTGTTTGGATAATGGTTTGTCTATTTTGTTGATTTTCTCAAAGAACCAACATTTTGTTTCATTGGTTTTTTTTTGTATTGCTCTCTTTGTTTAAATTTTATTGAGTTCAGCCCTGACATCTATTCCTCCTGCATGAGTTTGATTCTTTTTGTTCTAGAGCTTTCAGGTGTGCTATGAAGTCACTTGTGTGATATTTTTCTAAATTCTTTATGTAGGCACTTAGTGCTGTGAACTTTGCTCTTAACACCACTTTCAATTGTGTCCCATAAGTTTGGATATGTTGTGGATTCATTTTCATTGGCTTCTAGGAAATCTCTAATTTCTTTGTTTCTTCCATGACTGAGAGGTGGTTCAGTTGAGAGTTGTTCAGTTTTCATGAGTTTGTAAGCTTTCGGTAGTTTGTGTTGTTGTTGTACTCTAACTTTAGCCAAGATGGTCCAATAAGATACAAGTGGTTATTCCAACTTTTTTGTGTCTATGGTATTTGCTTTATTATCAAGTATATGGTCAATTTTAAAGAAGGTTCCATGAGGTGATGGGAAGAAAGTATATTCTTCTACATTTGGGTGAAATGTTCTGTAGAAGTCTTTTAAGTCCATATGTGTCATTACATCTGTTAGTTCCCTTATTTCTTGTTTAGTTTCTGTCTGGCAGACCTGTCCATTGTTGAGAGTGGGGTGTTGAAGTCTTCCCCTATTAAGGTGTACAGTTTAATATGTGATTTAAGCTTTAGTAATGTTCCCTTTACAAATGTGGATGCCCTTGTAGTTGGGGCATAGATGTTCAGAACTGAGACTTCATCTTGATGGTTTTGTTTTCCTTTGATGAATATGAAATACACTTTTACGTCTCTTTTGAATAATGTTATTTTGAAATTTATTTAATTGGATATTAGGATAGCTAGTCCAGCTTGCTTGTTAGGTCCATTTGATTGGAAAAACCTTTCCCAACCCTTTACTTTGAGGTAATGTCTGTCTTTGAAGTTGAGACGTGTTTCTTGTATGCAGCAGAAGGATGGATCCTGTTTTTGTATCCATTCTGTTAGCCCATGTCTTTTCATTGGTGAATCGAATCAGTTGATATTAAGAGATATTAATGACCAATGATTATAACTTCCTGTTATTTAGGGTTTGGTGGTGGTGGTGATGGTGGTGGTGGTGGTGGTGATGGTGTGTGTGTATGTGTGTCTGTGTGTTTACTTTCTTTGGGTTTTGCTGGCATGAAATCATCTATTGCTTGTGTTTTTGTGTGTGCAGGTAACTTCCTTTGATTGGAGTTTTCCTTCTAGTACTTTCTATAGTGCTAGATTTGTAGATAGTTATTGTTTAAATCTGGGTTTGTCATAAAGTATCATGTTTTCTTAATCTATGTTGATTGAAAGTTTTGTTAGGTATAGTAGTCTGGGCTTGTATATGAGGTCTCTTAATGTCTGCAAAATGTCTGTCCAGGACCTTCTGGCTTCTGGAGTCTCCATTGAGAAGTCAAGTGTAATTCTGATAGGTCTGTCTTTATATGTTACTTGGCCTTTTTCCATTGCAGCTCTTAATATTTTTTCTTTGTTCTGTATGTTTAGTGTTTGATTATTATGTGGTAAAGGAACTTTTTTTTTGGTCCATTCTATTCCATGTTTTGTAAGTTTCCTGTATGGGCATATCATTCTTTAGGTTGTAAAAGTTTTGTTCTATGATTTTGTTGAACATATTTTTTTGTGTGCTTTTGAGTTGGGATTCTTCTCCTTCTTTTATCCCTATTATTCCTAGGTTTGGACTTTTCATGGTGTCACAGATTTCCTGGATGTTTTGTATTAGGAATTTTTTGGATTTATCATTTCCTTTGACAGATGAATCTATTTCCTTTCTTGTATCTTCAACACCTGAGTTTCTCTCTTCCATCTCTTGTATTCTGTTGGCTTGCATCTGTAACTCCCATTTGCTTCCCCAGATTTTCCATTCCCAGAATTCCCTCAGTTTGCATTTTCTTTATTGCTTCTATTTTAATTTTCAAGTCTTGAACCATTTCCTTCACCTGTTTGATTGTTTTTTTTCTTGGCTTTCTTTAGGGGATTTATTGATTTCTTCCAATTTTTTGTCTTTTCTCTGATTTCTTTAAGGGATTTCTTCATTTCCTCTTTAAAGGCCTCTATCATCTTTATAACATTATTTTTAATGTCATTTTTGTGCTTCAGCTGCATTGGAATGTTCAGGTTTTGCTGTTGTAGGATCTCTGGGTACTAGTGGTGCCATATTGCCTTTTTTGTTGTTACTCTGGTTTTTGTTCATCTGGGTTTGAGATCATTATAGGTAAGGGTATTGAGAATTGTATTGGTTTTGTTGGCTGAGTGTTTTGTTCCTTCATTATCTGTTTCCTTTATTGTCTTGTGGCCTGAATGGCCAAGGGTTCTGGTGATTGGCAGGTTTTTTTGGTACAATAGGGTTGTCTCAGTTGAGGTGTTTTTGGGGTGTGGAGTGCCTAGATATATCCAGCATATCTTTCTGCTCTTCTGAATGCTGTAGGCTGTACCTGTGCCTATGAAATCTGCTGGAGTTGAGGTGAAGGGTTGGCCATGGGGAAGATGATGAGGTTATTGGAGTTGGCAGCAGATTGGATCTTAGGGGAATAGAATCCATTTTCTATTCTAAAAACTGAGTGTTTGCAGTGGTGCTGAATCTTTCAGGGAGGTCTCTCCTTGCTGGCTAGCTGCTGGGGACTGCACCAGAGCAGTGGAGTTCTACCAGACTTGGGGGCAGGGACCAGCTGCCTTGTTGGTGCTGAGATGGAAGGGGTAGGGACACAGATTGGATTGTGCTTTGGGGCTTAGGGTCTGGAAATTGGGGAAGTTCGGCTGGGAGGCCAGTCACTCACCTGTTCTTCCAGCAGGTATGGGTTGTGGCTGTGCCTATGGAGTCTGTTGGAGTTGCAGGAGAGGACTGGTCATGAGGAAGATGATGAAGTAGTATGTGGTGAAACTTTAATTGTGTTGAAATGTGATTTTATTTATGTGTTAATAAATAAAGTTTGACAGGAGATCAGAGGTCACATAGTGAGGTCACATAGCAAACCATAAGCAGAGTTAGGTGGTGGTAGCTCATGCCCTTAATCTGATCACATGGCAGGCAGAGTCTCTGTGTGGTCAAGGACACAGCCAAGCATGGTGACATGAGACTTTAATCCCAGCACCAATCATAGAGACCAGGAGGTCTGTATAGACAGGCAATGATGAGGAAGTCATGTGGCTGGGCTTAGAGCCAATGAGAAGGCAGAATAGGAAAGCAATAAAAACACAAGTCACACAGGCAGAAGCTCTCTCTGGGGAAGCTACTGCTGGTGGTAAGCTAAAGCTAGTTGTGGCTATTGCTCTGAACTCTTTGGCTACTTCCTCTGTATTTGGCTCTGTGCTTCTTATTTACTAAGACTATTTAAAAATTTGTCTATAGTAGCAGACAGGGTTAGGTAGCAGAAAGGATCTTAGGGGAACCCAAATCATTCATTTTAAGTGTATTTTTATTTTACATGTGTATGCTTGTATGTATGTATATCACTTACATGTGATGCCTGTGGAAGTCAGAAGAGCACACTGAATCCCCTAGAACTATAATTACAGATGGTTGTGAAAAACCATGTGGATGCTGGGAGCACATCTCTCTTTCCAGTCTCTCATTCACTTTTAGTGATAAAAAAGATATTATTTAAGTTTAAAAAATAAATTGCTAAGATCTTCTTGAACTGGGAAGATACCTCAGTGGTAAAGTGCTTCTTTAGCATGTATGAAGCCTAGTGGGGACTTTTAAGGGCTGGCCTTAAAGACCTCCTCTTAGGGTCCAAAGGAGATGGTACAATAAGCAAAGGAACTTGGATTTGAGACTTGGAAGAGTGAAGAAAATGAATATAGACAGTTATATAAAGAAATAGTTTTAAAAAATAAAGTCTTTAAAGAGACAGTAAAGGTAATATAAAAAATAAGCCACATAAAGATGGATATTACACAGAGAATCTGGATTGTGTTTTCTTTGGGATTTTTAACTGCAGAGAGACATTTGATTGAAAAGGCTGCTCAGTTAAACCAATATGCATATTTTAAAGGTATCTCAGTTTCAAAATTTATATATAATGATACATTGCTTTGGAAAAGAGGTTCTGCTTTTGTTTTCACAGATGAGAACCTGTTGATTGCTTCCAGACTAACATGGTTTGACCAGCCAAGACCCCCTGAAAGGTCTTTGATGACACCATGGCCCAGATCATCCAACAGACAATGCAGCCTCACAGACTACTCTGTTAGGACTTGACCACAATCCTAAAATTTTCTTTTTGTCTTCATAAGATTACCAGTGCCCTCTATCAGCAGGAAGTACTCTAGAAAACTACACCCACATTGCCCCCCAAAAAATGGATTATGGATGTTTGTCCTTGCTTAGGTTGTTGGTTGCAAGTTGTTATTGGTCATAGTCAATCTTTTTCTCAAACAATAAATGAGGATATTATATAGAAAGACAGGGTATAGATATGATAAGATGAAAGGGTAGATTATTGAATCTATTTTTAAAGAGCAACAACTTGTTTGAAATGTTTTACACTGCTATGGATTTTAGTTTATTGATACAAATTTAAAGTTAATTTTGTTATATTGTATTATATTTTTACTCTTGCTTAAGGTATTATGTGTATACAACTCAATTTAAAATTGTAATGTATCATTAAAAATGCAGATTATTAGCTAATCATCTATGATAATCAAACTTGTAGTCATATTAGTTAAGTTTTCTAAATATACATAGATATATTTCAATGAGTTAGGTAATCTTCAAACACGGCAAAGACCTACAGAATATGGCATTTAAAATGTTTTAAAAACTTAGACTTTCCTGGACAATGAGACATATCTGTTCCTGGCAGCACTGATTTACTTCAGAGCGAAAGATGAACATCAAAGACACTCTATATGGAGTTTATTTTCTTCTTGGCAAAAATAGCCATTTGGGCAAGAAATTGTTGCCTGGACTACTTGACACAATGTTGTATTGGCTGGACATGCATGACCCATAGGAAGGTGACCATTGAACTTTGCAAGGTGAGATGATCCTTCAGATTCTACTTCTCAGAAGAAACTGCCAGACATTCTACAGGATACAGGAAAAAGCACCTGAGAGACTAAAGACCTATGGGCTAAAGATGGATGCCCCAATGCTGCAGAGGAACTTTGGATGACAGTCCAGGCAGGCAGCTGTCTCTGTCATTTCCAGAGTTTTGGAAGTTGCTTACAATGCATTTCTTGTTTACTTAGGTACTATTATATCCTGGGGTCTTTGATGTAGTAAGACTAGACAGTTATAACTATGGTTTTCCTTGGTTATGATAAGAGATAAGATAGATATAAAACTCTGACTACATCAATATGCTGTGGATATCGCTCTGTATCAATAAAGCGCTGATTGGCCGGTAGCCAGACAGGAAGTATAGGCGGGACTAACAGAGAGGAGAATTGAGGGAACAGGAAGGTAGAGGGGAGACGGCCTGGAGCCGCGGCAGGAGAAGGAAGACTGTGGGCCCGGCAGGAAAACTCTAGCTACAAATGGCGCCAGAACGTGGGGCAGGAATTTCCACTTAAAACCTAAAAAAGCATTAAAAAAAAAAAAGATTCAAAAACGGAGCTAAAACAGCTTCCTAGTTGTCTTTGTCAAGTTAGCCGCAGCCTGCCGGTTTGAGCTACTTGTGGGTTCCCGGCGTGCGCGCTCGACTTGCAGGATGGCGGGGACCTTGGCGGCGTACAAGCGGACTTTGTGCTGGAGAACTAGCTCAAAGTTCCACGTTTAGATCCGCAGGCAGTCAGGCGTCTACAAGTGACACATTAAGCTGCATGGTGGATTTAACCTTTGTTAGTACAAAACAAAAAGAGGTTTCTGGGCTACACGCTGCTTTGATAGAAGCACAGACCCAAAAAAGCTCCCAGAGCTAAAGGTAAAGGTATCACTGCCTTGTTGGGAAGCTGAGGTGGGCGGAGCCAGCAGCCACAGCGCCGTTTTAGTCTTAAAAATGCTGCAGTTTAAAACAATTGATTCACAATGAAACAGATTCAGATGAAACAAGACTTTAAATGTTTTAAAATGTGTGTAAAAATATACATATGCTTCAAAGAGAGATAAAAGGAATATATACAGTTATATAAAAAAAATGATAGTTTTGAAAAATGAAGTCTTTAAAGAGACAGTAAAGGTAATATAAAATATAAGCCATGTAAAGATGGATATCACACAGAGAATCTGGATTGTGTTGTCTTTGGGATTCTTAACTACAGAGAGATATTTGATTATAAAGGAAGCTGAGTTAAACCAATATGTATATTTTAAAGATACCTTGACTTCAAAATTTGGATATAAGGATATGTTGCTTTGGAAAAGAAGTTCTGCTTTTGTTTCCACAGAAAGCCAGAGGCTATGGATTTGTTCCAGACTAAGATACATCAGGTTTGACCAGCCAAGACCACCTGAGGTCTCCAATGACACCATGGCCCAGATGATCCAACATCCAGAACATCTCAAGACAACTGGCTCAGATGATACACCCTCATGGACTACTCCATAATCCTAAAATGTTCTTTATGTCCCCATAAGGTACAGCGCCCTCCTCCAGCAGGAAGTAGTAAGAGAATCTATGCCCAAATTCCCAAATATACCAAGCTGGCTTTGGAGACGGAATGGGCTCACTCCCTCTCTAAACCCAGACATATTCCTAAAATAAAAGGTTAAAAGATTCTTTTGTCCCATATCAGAAGAGCCCTCTGGTATGGGACAGAGAAAAACCAATATTTTTATTTAAAACAGGTTAATTATAAATGCGATCTCTTTCTAAAAAACAAAAGGGGATATGATATATATAGGATATAGAGATGATAGGATAAAAGGATAGATTAATGAATCTACTTTTAAAAAACAACTTGTTTAAAATGTTTTACATTGGTATAGATTTTAGTTTATGTTTAAAATGTTTTACATTGGTATAAATTTTAGTTTATTGATACAAACTTAAAGTTGATTTTGTTATACTGTGTGTATATTTCTACTTTTGTTTGAGGTATTATGTTTATGTAACTCATTTAAAATTGTAATAGATAATTAAGAAATAGATTAATAATTAGTCATCTATGATAATCATATTTGTAGCCATGTTAGTTAAGTCTTCTAGGTATACATAGATATATTTCAGATAGATAGGTAGTCTTCAAATACTTCAAAGACCTACAGAATATGGCATTTAAAATGTTTTAAAAATTTAGACGTTCTGGACAGTGAGACATGTCTGCTCCTGGCAGCACTGGATTTACTTCAGAGGAGGATGGGCATCAAAGACACTCCATATGGAGTTTATCTTCACCTTGGAAAAATAGCCATTTGGGCAAGAAACTGTTCTTGCCTGGACTGCTTGATCGACTGGACATGCAGGACCCATAGAAAGATGACCACTGAACTTTGCTTGACAAAATGGTCCTTCAGGTTCCTGCTTTGCAGAGGAAACTGCCAGACATTCTACAGGACACTGAGAAAAGTGTCTGAGAGACTCTAGGCCTGTGAGCTGAAAACAGATGCCCCAACTTTACAAGAGAACTTTGAATGACTGTCCAGGCTGTCACCTGTCTCTGTCTACCCTGCAAGACTCCCAAAAGTTGCTTACATCTTCTCCATTTCTCAGGTAGTATTATATCCTTCCGAGGTCTTTGATGTGGTTGAAGACTAGATAGTTATAATTTCCTCAGTTATGATAAAAGATAAGTTAGATGTAAAACCTTAAACTCATAAATATAAGATAGATAGGATATCTTCTTTAATATTGTAACTGTAATTCTTGCTCGATAATTGTTTTGTTATATGTAATTTTACTATGTTAAAGTTAAAACCTTCCTTTTTGAAAAAAAAAAAGGGCAAGTGCTGTGGATATCGCTCTGTATCAATAAAGCGCTGATTGGCCGGTAGCCAGACAGGAAGTATAGGCGGGACTAACAGAGAGGAGAATTGAGGGAACAGGAAGGTAGAGGGGAGACGGCCTGGAGCCGCGGCAGGAGAAGGAAGATGTAAGGTACTGGTAAGCCACAAGCCACGTGGCAAAGTAGAGATTAATAGAAATGGGCTAAATATAAGAGTAAGAGCTAGACAATGATAGGCCTGAGCTAATGGCCAAGCAGTTTAAATAATGTAAGCGTCTGTGTGTTTATTTTATAAGTGGGCTCGGAGACTGGCGGGACTTGGGAGCTGGAGACTGGCGGGTGGCAGAGATTTGTCCTGACTGTGGGCCCGGCAGGAAAACTCTAGCTACATCAATACATAGGGGAAATTGTGCCCAATAAATGATCAGAACATTGTTAAACTGTGGGAATAAATTGCAATTTTGTAACAGATGGGAAAAGCTATGGCTTCTGTGGCAAGAAAATCTACAGCAAGAAGCAGCCAATTCATTTAAAAAGCAATAACTCCAACACACACACCTTGTATCTTGGCTTAGTCCTCCATCAGAATCCTTAGTTCTGGTGGGTGGGCCTTTATCAATGACAGCTGATTCCATACTGCATAATCCTGAGGCTTCCAGCAGAAACCCTTAGTTCAATTCCCAGAACTGGAGAGGAAAAAAAAAACAATTTCAAAGCACAAATTATTGCTGCTATAAATAGGGATGTGAGAAGTAACATTCAGTGTAGAGCAGTGTATATTGTCAGAGTATCATAGGTGAATAAGACACAATGTACATGGCCCTATGTCACCATCATTATGTATTGAAATTGAATTGTTTCAAAAGATAGACTTGACATGACAAATAATCACATTAGCCCTATGTGGAGGCCCACAAAGTTTTCCTAGTTGGCTTTACCCAGAGGGAATTTGAGGATTGCTTGATCATGTGTGTGGTTACCAGGTGATTGGAAAGGTCCACACTTGGGTGTGCTAGGGGGAGGTCTTTTGCTCCACTCCTTGGCATTCCTATAAAAGGCCCTTTAGAAGAGACATAAGTGGCTAGTGGATAATGATCCAGGCCCTCCCAAGGCTATCCTGTGTTTCCATCTGTTTCTCTCCCTTCTATGCTTCTATCTAAATATTTCTCACTCCTCCCTCCTCAAGAGTACCCTGGGGAAAAATGTGATTGGGCCCCCCACAGAGAAATGTGTAGGTCTCCCACAGCCCTATACTAGTCATTATAAACTAAGCATAATAGTAAAGATAATTCTGCAGGGAAGGACATAAAGTGGTAATAAAAACATTCACATTTCATTTCTTTAAGGTTGTAGTAGTTTCCTTATATATCTAGCAATGGGATAAAGCAATGTTTCATCTTCTGAATGTATCTACTAAAAATGAACTAGATAGAATGAAACTCTTCCATTTCAATGATTTTACCCCTCAACTATTGAACATAATCACTGAATAATTTCTGGAGTTCTCTGGGACTAATGATTACCTGCAATGACTAATTCATAACTTCTAGAGAAAATGGACTGCCCATTGCAAATCTATACAATAAATTTCAATATAAAAGCTCCATGTCAGGCAATTCAGTTGCACTTATGGGAAGAACTGTATTTGGAAATTTTTGTGGGATTCCATCCCTAGACAAATACAGGCAACTAATTGCTACTGTGAGTAGAATTTGTCACTCCAGGAATGAGTTCTGCTTTTTCCAAGGTGGGGAGATCAGCCATGAAGCTATATACCCACAAATAACACAGGTAGACTCAGTGGGTTGTATACATGCAAAATATAGGCATATATTTATCAATGATAAAAATATATTTTATAATCCTTAATAAAGATATATGCAACAGTAATCAAAGGAAAAAGACTCAATTGGGAGGGCATGGGATGAGTAGGAGGGAGGAAGTGGAGGGGAAAGTAATATCATTCTATGTCAATTAAAACTACATTTAAAAGTAAAACTGAATCCATAATGTTTTTATTCATAGAATAATACCCAATATGGTTTTGCTTTAATTCCCAGAAACTAAAACTGTTAGCATTTTATGTTCATTCTTAATACTTTATGTAATTATCAAGGATTCCCAGTTACACACTATGTAGCAAACACCATCTCCTAAATTTCACAACTAAAATTTTGTAATGCGTACATTTGGACACATCTATTCTACTTTACAACTGATATATATTTTTTTAATCTTTGATGTATTTTAAAGAAAATTTCGAATCATGCATGACATCCTACAGCACATGCATCATTGAGTGTATATTGTAACTTTAAATTACTTCTTATGGTATAATTGTCACTATTTAATGAATCATTGTATATGCTTTCAACTGAGCCAAATTCTGTCTTATCTATGGCACATATTTGAAAAAAACCTCATCCCCCAGTTTCTTGTTGTCAAAAGATGCTTGCTTAGCCTTTTAAAAGTAACTCATATTTACCTTCTTTGGAAATACTTTTCTATGTCCTGAGTCTAGGCTGGATACTGTTCACTATTCTACTCTTTGGGGTTTGACTTCACATTAGTTACTCATGTGTTTCATGTGGATTTCCACAGCTGAATCTAATCTTCACAGTTGTCTGCTAAACTTGGCACTCCTGCCTGATAACACACATATGGAGGCAGGCTGGCCTGTGGTTGATACTATATATTAGTTACTTTTCTACAGTTGTGAAAAAATACCATGATGAAGGCAACTTATAAAAGGGTTTAAGGTCCAGAGGAATAATAGTTGTAGCAGTGGGTATCAGAGCTAGTGGCAGGAATAGCGGAGAGGTCACACCTCTGCATGGGGGTGACAGTTTTGTTGCCTGTTTTTTGAGGGACCCCTGGCAGTAGGATCAGGATCTATTGCTGACACATGAGCTAGCTTTTTGATGCCCATTACCTATAGTGGGATGCCTTGCTCAGCCTTGATGTGGAGGTGGGGGAATGGTGGACCTTGGGCCTCTCTCAACTAAACCAGGCATTGTTGACTCCCCATGGGAGGCCTTACCCTTTCTGAGGAATAGGTGGGGGTGGGTTGGGGGAGGTGGCAGAGAGCAGGATGAGGGGAGGGAGGGAGAATTGTGGTTGGTATGTAAAATGAATAAAAAAATTAAAAAATATATAAATAAAAAGTAACCTTTAAACATACATACATACATACATACATACATACACACACACACACACACACACACACACACACACACACACAAGTATTGAGCCTGGAAAGATGGTGTCTTAGTTAGGTTTTCCATTGATGTAAAGAGACCCAATGACCATAGCAACTCTTCCAAAAAACGTGTTTAATTGGGGCTGGCTTACAGTTCAGAGGTTTAGTCCATTATTGTAATGGTGGGAAACATGGCCACATACAGGTAGACATGGTGCTGGAGAGGTATCTGAGAGTTCTACATTTTGATCTGCATGCAGCAAAAGGAGACTGTGAGTCACACTTAGTGTAGCTTGAACATATAAGACCTCAAAGCCCATCCTTCCAATGACACACCTTCTCCAACAAGGCCACATTTCCTAATAGTGCCACTCCCTCTGTGCAAAGTATTCAAACACATGAGTCTATGGGGGCCATTCCTATTGTATCGTAGATGGCTTTAGAGTTAAGAGCATCTGCTGCTCCTTGCAGACTACCTGGGTTCACTTCTCGGCACCCATATGGCAGCTCAAAACCCTCTGTAAGTCAAGTTTCAGTGAATCTGTTGCCCTCTCTGACCTCCATGGGCATCTGTACACACATGATATGTATGAATAAATACATACATCTAGGCAAAACACTGATACACATAAAATAAAACACATAAGTATCAAATCAAATAAAAAAATAAGTAAAAGACTGTATCATTTGCTTGTACTCATAGATCTTAAACTTAACACTTCAAGGAGTAGTTGAGACATACCACACATGTTTTTTTGTCCATGCATGTGCAGATTCTAGATTTCAATAACAAAATGACGCAGAATCTTAAACTCATTAAAAAATGAACATGTTCCCAATCTAAACTCAATTGGTTCATCAGAAATTTAATTTAGTTATTTGTTGAGTGGGTAAGAGCTGATATTGGCTCTTGTTACTCAGTACCATGACTCACGTGCCTTGTAACAGGCAGATTGTTACCATTTCTTCCTTTAATCTGTTTAGCATTATCTATTACATTGGAGTTCATACTTTTTAAATATCTTTGTCACTCGGAAGACCCAATTTTTGAAGGAAAAAAAAAATCCCTATTACCTTGCTACTGCAATTTGGGCTTATTAGGGAATACAACCATTCTCAATGATATTTAAGAATGAAGAAACTAGGATTGTGTGTGTGTGTGTGTGTGTGTGTGTGTGTATACATACATATATTATACTGAGTGGTTTTGTATGTCAACTTGTTACAAGCTAGAGTCATCAGAGGAAGGAGCCTCAGGTGAGAAAATACCTCCTTGTGATCCAGCTTAAGGCATTTTTTCATTTAGTGATCAATAGGGAAGGGGACAGCCATGATGAGTGGTACCATCCCTGGGCTGCTGGTCCTGGGTTCTATAAGAAGGTGGGATGAGCAAGCTAGGGGAAGCAAGCCAATAAGCAGCTCCCCTCTTTGGCCTCTGCATCAGTTCCTGCCTCCTAGACCCTGCCCTGTTTGAGTTCCTGTCCTGACTTCCTTCAGTGATGAACAGCAATGCTGAAGTGTAAGCCAAATAAACCCTTTCCTTCTCAATTTGCTTTTTGGTCATGATGTTTCATCACAGCAATAGAAACCTTAACTAAGACATGCATGTATACTAAACATGTATATGCATATATATTCATTTGATATGTTTCTGATAGAAGTTCTTCATTTAATTCACCAACATATCCATGCTATTTAAGGTGATGTGCAAAAGCACAGTATAAGAAATATCTGAATTATCCTATAAAAAATGAGAGACTAAGGCACAGTTTCTTAAAATTTTACCTGAGGCCTATTTGTTATTGTCTTAGTTGATTTTCTATTGATATGATAAAACACAAAACTTATAAAAGAAATAAATTGACTTACTCTTTCAGAGGGTTAGAGTCCATGATAGACTGAATTCATGAACATGGGAACAATTATGAGCTTCTGAACTGTGAGGCAGAGAGAGAAAGCCATACTAGTCTTTGTAACCTCAAGCTCAACCCTGTTGTCACACATCCTTTGAAAAGGCCACACCTCCAAATCCTTCCCAAACAGTTCCACCAACTGGAGACCAAGTGTTCAAACCTATGAGCCTGTTGGGCCTGTTTTCTTTCAAACCACCACAGTTGTTATCAATAACATTTCCTCATGGATCTGGCAAAGATTTTTCAAGCAGATATCACTAATTTATTGGCTCATTTCTTGAAATTAAATCATTTGGGGGAGGTACGTAAATATTTTCCAGTAAATATGTAATGAACCAAGAACATTTTGTCTTGATAATTCTGGGCAAAGGTATCAGAACCAGGATGATTTTTAGTAAAGTGTGAATGTCTCTAAAACTGTCATTATTGAAAATTGCCATGGTTATCTTCACATTGTTTAGTTCTGTGATGAAACAGCTTGTCAGGAGTTCTCCACTTGGTTAAAATTAGTTGCATTTCAATCCAAGAACATCAAGGAAGTTGGGATAAATGCATCCTCTTATATAAAAGCACAAATTGTCCTTTCTTAGTAATAAGGTATTTTTATTCTTTGTCTTGGCATAAAATCTTATTTAAATAATGAATATTTTAAAATGAGATATAACATAATAATTGGTATGCAACTCAATAGGAAATAGCAAACTTAGTACTGAAAAACATTGGGTTTTATTTTCAAACTTTACCTGAAGCATTGTGGTTGTGTGTGTGTGTGTGTGTGTGTGTGTGTGCATATGTGTGTGTGTGTACATGTGTGTGTGTGTTTATGTGTATAGAAAATAAGAACCTAGGATTTGGAAAGATTGCTTAGCTGGTAAGAGTACTTACTAATCAGTCAGAGCTTAGAGAGCAAGCAACCCTAGCCCCCGAGGATCAAGTGCCCCCTTCTGACCTGCATAGGTCTCAACATGCATATACACATACCAAACAGATGCACAAACACATACACATACACATAATTGAAAATATAATTAAATAATAAACAAAAATAAACTATCAAGTAAGGTGAGTTTTATCTTGGCTCAAAGAGAAAAATGGTCTTTGGAAAAATAAACTAGTCATTGTCAAATACTGATAGTACCCCACTGTACAAAGAAGAGACCAGAAACTCCCTGAAATACCAGGGCTGCGATTTTAAAGAAGCTACTGTTCTGCAAATTTTTTACTTCTAACAAAATCAGAGCGAATCTTCCACTCAGAAAAATTAGAAATCTAATATACTATAAAAACACTAGTTTGCATAAATATTATATTTTATTGAAGTTGAGGAGCAAAGAAGAGAATATTAGGGTCAATTGAAAATTACTGCCAAGACAAGCTAGTGGTGGTCCATCTTTGATGTGCTTCAGATGAGGGTACTGGACCCAAGTTATCCCTTATCAAACACCCAGAGCATCAGAGACAAATCCTCTCTGGAGAAAGATAAAATGACATCCTAGCTGGAATACTACCACATCTTTAAACAAAAATTGACAGTGACTGGCAGAGAATAAACAAATCAGAGAAATTGAATAGTTGTATGGTGAGATAAGGAAACATGAATGTGTAATAAAACACAAAGATTGGGGTCAGGCAAGCCAACTATCAACTTTACTAGTTTTCACATAACCAGCTTTGAATATGTAATCAGAATATTTTCATTAAGAAAACCATACAAATTGTAACCACCTCACTGATTTCTACCAATTGTTAAATAAGATACTTATACAAACTTACACACATAAACAGAGAGAGAGAGAGAGAGAGAGAGAGAGAGAGAGAGAGAGAGAGAGAGGAGAGAAAAGCAAAGCCCAACAGGTATGCATTACTGTCTAATTATGCATATTGTATAAAAGGAATGTGTTACAGACTCTCTCACACAGACCACATTTCCGATATTCCAGTGAGTCATTTTATATGATTTTACATGATTAATATGAAAAGAAAATTATTAGCACTGAGAATTTGACAAGAGGAAGCTGCAAGGTAGATTTGATAGGTTTGATTTTAGTGAGTCATGAATTTACTGTTGCATTCCTAGTCTCTTTGAAATTTATCAGATTACAATAAAGTATTAAATGCTTGATAAATTTTTCAATAACATTTTTGTAATTATGAACAGTATATTTGTTCCATTTTGCATAATGTCATGTAAGATAAATGACATTGAATTAATGCATATATTATTGTCTGGAATATAGAAAATCAAGAGTTCCTTTGTACCCATTCTTCTTGTTTTGAACCTATTTGTTCCTATTCAATCAAAATACCAAGTTCTTTTGAATGCTTGTTTTAAACTGAAAATTTGTCTTTGTCTATGAGCACGTATAGCTATGAGACTCCATTTTCTTTTTTCTGTATTGTCTGCACCTCCACCCTTTCCCTTCATTATTTCTCATTGTCCTTGATTAAAATTTTTGTTGACCTTGAAAGCACAAAGATGTTTAGCTTTCTCTGACAGCTATGAGTAGGTGCAGTCTTACTTTCATTTTATGAAATCATCTTTCTTTTGTCAAAAGACATGATTTCCCCACATGCTCATGTCCCTGGAGCTTGGTACCCAGCGTGAAGGTATTGACAGGTGGTGAGGAACCTTTATGAGCTTTTTAGGTCACAGAGGAAGCTGCCTTCAGAGGTCATTTCAGTGCTCTCATAGGCTCTCCAAACTCCATGGAGAGCAAATTGTCAGTGAGTCCAACTTCAGCTGCTTTCTCTTGTTCCCAAAGTCCAGCTATGGTCTGTCTCCCACAGGTTTCACCACCATTATAATAGCACCGACCATTTTAAAACCCTACCATCATAATTCCATCTACCACTGTGACATGACCCACTACCGTAATGCCACTGTCTTAGGATTTCTACTGATGTAAAACAATCAACAAACAAAACCATGATCAAAAACAACTTGGGGTGAAAAAGGTTTATTTCATCTTATAACTAACTCGTTGGTCATACTTCATTGCTGAGGTAAGGCAGGGCAGGAATCAAGGCAGAAACCTGGAGGCAGAAATTGATGCAGTGGCCATGGATGAGTGCTGCTTACTGGCTTGCTCCTTATGGTTTGTTCAGCTACTTTCTTATAGAACTCACAACTACCTGCCCAGGGGTGAAACTGCTGTCCCTAGTGAGATGACTCATCCCACATCAATCATTAATCAAGAAAAGGCACTAAAGATTTGCCTAAACAATCTGATGGAGGCATTTTCCCAAATAAGGTTTCTCTTCCCAGGTAACTCAGCTTGTATCAAGTTGTAGAGAAACCAACCAGGATACCCAACACATTTATAATACCACCTGTGATCACACACAACCCACCACCATAATACTGCCCACCATCACAACAGCAACCAGCATCACAACACCCCCACCATTCTAGTACCATTCACCAGGCTATACCACTCAACTGTTCAAACAAAACTCATTTTCCCCTTGTCTACACTGCACAAGTACACATAAACACACATACACATCATTCAGAGGACTGGATATTCACTACCCTAGGTCTGAAGCCAAGTTTTACATAAACAATTATTTCAGTATATTATTTATTATGGTGTTTTCTATAGTATACATGGGGAGACCAGAGGACAACTCCAGGGGTCAGTTCTATCTTTTCTCCTTTACCTGGGTTCCAAGAATGGAACTCAGTCATCAGGCTTGCTCTGCTTGTGCCTTGCTGAGCCACCAAACCAGCTAGTTAATTCTTGATTACTTATCATGTGAAACTGTTTTCACAGACTGACCCTGAAAACCTGTCTCCATTTTCGGCCTCATTTGAATCTCACTTTGCTTTACCATTGAGCATTGATCATTACAAGAATTATTACTGCATAGTAAGTTATTTATTTTCTGTCTCCATTACTAGAAGATAAACACCAGGAGTTCTGGCACATCCTCTGGATTTTCTGAATGTGTTCAGGCATATTACATAAATCTTCATTGAACAGAAGCAAATATTTTCAACCATTAGCTCATGGATAATTGTGAATGGCAAAAGTTTCACTATGGGATGTAAGTTTGCAGGTACACTGGTGTATTCTTCATCCACCTCATGTTCCCCAACATTTGCAGAGCATGAGCTACATCTTCTGCCACCCACTCCCTAGGAAGCTGTAAGTACATACCTTGCTTATAATCTCTTACCTCTTACAAACCCTCACTGCAACTGTGACTGTGATTGCTGATATGGAGTGAAGATATTCACTCTAGGATTTATGATTTGTTTTTGTTGTTGTTGTTAAGATTGGCATATGACTTGACTTTTACCCCTATCATTCTGGCACACAAAGGATAGGGGTAGAAATAAATGGTGAATAGATGAGAAGCAAGATATTCTCTATTAAGATTTATTAGAGACCACATCTGAAACTCATTCTGTATAGAGTTTATTTCTTAAAGAATTTGAATAATTTTCTCTCTGTGGGCTCTGTAGGCTTTGATGGACACATACATCTTTACTCTGGGAATAAGAATTTAGCATTTCAAGAAGGGGTTGTCCTGTCCTCTGCTGAGAGAGTATGTTTTCATCATTTTAAAATGCTAATGTCTGTCTAGAGATGATTCTTGAATAAGATAAAGTACCTTCATATATGTTTGGACCAAGCAATATGCTGAGATTCCATTAAGCCTGGAAGTAAATAAGGAGTGCTTTCCAGTGCACTGGTTTCTCCTAGGACAGGAAATTAAGATCTATGGAATGTATATTGATAAGTTGTCTGTTCAATATTAAACAACATATCCAGACTTGGTGCTGCTGGTCTGTAATCCCGGCTATGTACAAGATTGAGGCAAGAAGATCAAAGATTCAAGGCAAGCCTAAGGAGCGAGTTTGTAGCCATCCCAGGCAACATGGTGAGAACTTGTCTCAGGGTTGTGGATATGGGTGAGTGATAAAGATTTTGTCTTGCATGGGATAGTTTCAGGTTCAATTCTCAGTGCCACTGACAAAAAAAAAACCCAAAGCATATTCAACAATATATCAACAACAGTACAAAACAGGGGATTAGGTAAATTTTTAGGTGTATTTCCTCACTGTGACATCAACTTGTCATGCATCATTCTCTATCACAAGATGCCAAAGGTGGATTTGAGAACAAGAGATAAATGTTGAGCTGGATT
The DNA here is from genome assembly GCA_902168325.1 of Peromyscus nudipes. NCBI lineage: Eukaryota > Metazoa > Chordata > Mammalia > Rodentia > Cricetidae > Peromyscus > Peromyscus nudipes. The sequence goes on from CABHPH010111575.1 coordinate 38,877, forward strand.
GTATAGAGAAGAGGAAATTTATTACTTCATTATTTGCATTGAAGTGAAGTCATGAAGATTTTGCTTAGTAAATGTATTTGATCTTTCTCCCACAGAAGAGCTACTTATGAAACTTAACACTAGGGGCAGTTTAAAGCAAAAAAAAAACCTATTCAAATATAACTTACTTGACTAATCATGGTTGCCCTTCCTGTCATTGCTCAGATAAGGACAGTGATGCTGCTATGTGAGCTCAGGTTGTCTCTCACAACTTACCTAAAGTAGATATGCTCTCTGTAAATTGCTTTTAAGGCAGGACAAATGTCTGAGTAGTTGGCAGAAGATACCTGACTTGTACTTGGTTCTGCAGTCCATTTTGCGTGAACAGTGAGTGGTTCTCTGGGGAGGAAGAGAAAATCCAGTTTGTTTATTGTCTATACTAGCTAGCTTCCCCACTCTTCTGTTGGTATTGATAAAGCCATTGAGAGATTTAGTTGTTACTTATATTCTCATGTTTGCTTTTAGCCAACAAAGTACAAGAGTAGATGATTGGGTCATGATCTGAAGAGAGTTAACTGAGACTCTAAGTGTATTCAAGGTCCAAACAGTGTAGATGGAAGTCACAGCTGTGGAATAATTACAATTCAAGACAAAAGGGCACAGTTTAGAAGGCAAACTGTGGCAACCTCTGAGGAAGTCCAATCTTAGGGCAGTCAGCTACATACCCACAGAGTGCACATTCAAGGGAAAACCTAGAATCAGCTGGTGGCTGGAGAGATGTAGCAGGAATCTTAAAAGTTCTTATTAATAAAAGCAAACCTGGGAGCCAGGTATTGGGGTGAACACTGGAAGATCAGAAAAGCAGAAAAAGCCACAGCTAACCTCACCTGGCCAACTTCTCAGCTGATCTTGTTTCCTCAGACTGGAAGCCTCTGTGTCCTCATCCAGAATGAATCTCAGCTGAACAGCTGCTCGAAAGCCTGAAAGCTTAACCAGCCAAATTCTTCTAGTTTCTGGTCCTCACACCTTATATACCTTTCTGCTTTCTGCCATCACTCCCTGGGACTAAAGGCTCGTTTTTCTGGGATTAAAGGCATGAGTCACCATGCTTGGCTGTATCCTTGAACACATGGATTTTTGCCTCTGGAATGCTAGGATTAAAGGTGTATGCTATCACTGCTTATCCTCTATGTTTAATATTGTGGCTGTTCTGTTCTCTGACCCCAGATAAGTTTATTAGGGTGCACAATATTTTGGGGAACACAATACCACCACATTGAGATGGCTATAGCAGGAATCTTAAAAGTTATTATTAATAAAATCAAACCTGAGCCAGGTATTGGGGTGAACACTGGAACATAAGAGAGCTAGTACAAGCCACAGCAACCTCACCTGGCCAACTTCTCAGCTGATCTTGTTTCCTCAGACTGGAAGCCTCTGTGTCCTCATATCCAAATGGCTCTCAGCTGAACTGTGCTGCTCAAAACCTAAAAGCTTAACCAGCCAAATGCTTAACCAGCCAAATGCTGCTAGTTTCTGGTCCTCGCGCCTTATATATCTTTCTGCTTTCTGCCTCACTCCCTGGGATTAAAGGCTCGCTTTCTGGGATTAAAGGTGTGAGTCACCATGCTTGGCTGTATCCTTGAACACATGGATTTCTGCTTCTGGAATGCCAGGATTAAAGGTGTATGCTACCACTGCCTATCCTCTATGTTTAATATTGTGGCTGTTCTGTCTCTGACCCCAGATAAGTTTATTAGGGTGCACAATATTTTGGGGAACACAATACCACCACAGATGGCTCAGTAGTTGACAGTATAAACTGCTCTTGCAGAGAACATGAGTTCAGTTTCCAGTATTCTCATCAGGTAGCTCACAAATCGCTGTAACTCAAGTTCCAGGGTATCTGACACCCTTAGAGCTCTAGGTGCAAGGCACACACATATGCACATAACCTCAGACAGGCAAACACACACACACACACACACACACACACACACACACACACACAAAGCAAATAAATGTTTAAAAAAATGAGATGTCAGAGCAATCTCAGAACTTCTGGTACATCTCCTCTCCTAGTACAATCATATTTCCTAATTTTTAAAATAAAAAGATTAAAATTTTCTTACAATATATTTTGATCACATTCTTTCCCCTTACCTAACTCTTCCTATATCCTCCACACCCAAATTCATATTCTCTCTCTCAAGAAGAATTATGCAAAGTACCAAATAAACAAATGTCAAAACATACTAAAAAATACCCAATTTTTTTAATAGCAAAACAAAACAAAACGAACAAAAAGTACACACACAGAAAACAGAGTTCAGTGTGTGTTGAGTAAATACTTCTGGGCTTAGAGCCTGCCCTGGGCACACTTGATGTACCCACTGAGCTATATGGAAAAAGCTGGTGTAGCTGAATGTTTTCCTGTGTCCCACCCAGTTTGCAGCTGCTCAGACCCAAGTAAACACACAGAGGCTTATATTAATTATAACTTCTCAGCCATTACCTCAGGCCTACTGCTGTCTAACTCTTGCACTTAAACTCAGTCCATTTCTGTTAATCTATATGTCACCACATCTTCCATGGCTTTGCCTGTGTGCCATTACATACTGCTCCCTGGACAGTGGGCTGACATCTCCTGACTCAACTTTTCACTTCCCAGAATTCTCCTTGTCTGCTTATCCCATCCAGTCAGCGTTTTATTAAACCAGTGTACAAAAGCATTATTCCACAGCATTTCCCCTTTTCTGTTTAATTAAAAAGAGAAGTTTTAACTTTAACATAGTAAAGTTATATATAACAAAACAGTTATCAAGCAAGAATTACAGTTATAATATCTAGTGTATTTATATTTGGCAAATGCAAAGAAAGTATTCTATTTATCCTATATTTGTGAGTCTAAGATTTCATATCTAACTTATTTTTTATCATAACTAAGGAAAAGTATAACTATCTAGTCTTCAACTATATCAAAGACCTCAGAAGGATACAATATTAACTAAGTAAACAGGAAATGTAAACAACTTCCAAAAATCTAGAATGTCAGAGACAGCTGCCTGCCTGAACAATCATCCAAAGCTCCTCTGTAACATTGGGGCATCCATCTTCAGCCCATAGGCCTAGTCTCTCATTCATTTTTTTTCTGTGTCCTGTAGAATATCTGCCAGTCTCCTCTGTGAAGCAGGAACCCAAAGGACCATCTCACCTTGCAAAGTTCAGTGATCACCTTCCTATGGGTCCTGCATGTCCAGTCAATACAACATTTTGTCAAGCAGTCCAGGCAAGAACAGTTTCTTGCCCAAATGACTATTTTTTCCAAGAAGAAGATAAACTCCATATGGAGTGTATTCAATGTCCATCCTCCTCTCTGAAGTAATTGGTGCTGCCAGGAACAGACGTGTCTCATTATCCAGGAAAGTCTAAGTTTTTAAAACATTTTAAATGCCATATTCTCAAGGTATTTGAAGTGTTTGAAGATTGCCTACCTAATTGAATTATATCTATGTATACCAAGAAAACTTAACATGACTATAAGTTTGATTATCATAGATGACTAATTATTAAACTGTATTTCTTAATTATCCTTTTCAATTTAAATGAGTTACATAAATATAATACCTTAAACAAGAGTAGAAATATATATATAATAACAAAATCAACTCTAAATTTGTATCAATAAACTAAAATCCATACCAATATAAAACATTTTTAAACAAGTTGCTGCTATTTAAAAGTAGGTTCATTAATCTATCCTTTCATTCTATCATATCTATACTATCCCCTTTTCTTCTTTAGAAAGAGATTTCATTTATAGTCAACCTGCTTTAAATAAAAACAAACATTCATAGACAATATTTTGGGAATTTGGGAGTAGCTTCTCATACTACTTCCTGCTGGATGAGTGCACTGGCCATCTAATGGAGATTCTGAGAAAATTAAGAATTATGGTCAAGTCCTGACTGGAGTAGTCTGTGAGGCTACATTGTCTGAGGCAGTAGCCTTGAAACCATTCTGGACGTTGGATGATCTGGGCCATGGTGTCATCGGAGACCTTTCAGGGGTCTTGGCTGGTCAAACCTGATGTATCTTAATCTGAAACAAATCCATAGCCTCTGGCTTTCTGTGGAAACAAAAGCAGAGCCTCCTCTTCAAAGCAACATATCCTTAGATCCAAATTCTGAAGTCAGGATACCTTTAATATATATATGTATGTATGTATATAGGCTTAATTTAGCAGCCTTTACAATCAAATGTCTTTCTGCAGTTAAATATACCAAAGACAACACAATCCAGATTCTCTGTGTAATATCCACCTTAATGTGGCTTATTTTTTATATTACCTTTGCTGTCTCTTTAAAGACTTTATTTTTTAAAACTATTTCTTTATATAACTGTCTATATTCATTTTATTCTCTCTTTCAAGCCTATGTACATTTTACATACACTGTAAACCATTTAAAGTCTTGTTCCATCTGAATCTGCCTTATTGTGAGTCTATTGCTTTAAACTGCAGCATTACTGGGACTGAAATGGCAGCTTTGGCTGCTGGTCCCACCCACCTCAGCTTCCTAACATGGCAGAACTATGTTTACCACCAGCTCTGAGAACCAGGCTCACAGCTGACTATGGGAAGCAGTGGGTCTATGCTTCCATCCAGCAGCATTTAGCCCAGAAACCTCTTTCTTTTTTCCTGTGCTAGGAAAAGCTAAATCTGTCATGACACAGTGCACTGTGCATCTTGGAGACCACTGTGAACCACAGTGGAAATCTGCCATGCTGCACTCAAGCCCCCATGCCACTGGGAACCCGCCATATTATAACTCACTGCTGGCCTGAGAGACACAACTAGGAAGCTGTTTTTAGTTCTGCTTTAGGATCTTTTTTTTTAAAAAGCTTTCTCAAGTTTTAGGTCCCACATTTTGGTGCCATTTGTAGCTAAAAGTTTTCCTGTGTCCTACCCAGTCCATAGCCACTCAAACCGAAGTATACACACAGAGGCTAACTATTGATTAGCTCTTGCACTTAAACTCAGCCAACTTCTGTTAATCTATATGTCGCCACTTGTTCCATGGCTTTACCTGTGTGCCACTACATGCTGCTCCCTAGACAGTGGGCTTGTGTTCTCCTGACTTAGCCTTTCTATTCCCAGAATTCTCCTTGTCTGCTTATCCCACCTATACTTCCTGCCTGGCTACTGGCCAGTCAGCATTTTATTAAACCAGTGTACAAAAGCATTTTTCTACAGCAAGCTGGTTTTTATTTTACAGCAAGTATCAATTACAAATAGCTTCTTAGTTAGTGGTTGAACTTTATGTCTAGTTTCCTTCTCAGTACTAGGACTCCATCTGTCTTGGATCTGTGCAGGTCTTGTTCATGCTGTCACAGTCTCCTTGAGTTCTTACCTGCATGAGTCCTGTTGTGTTTGGAGGACACTCTTCTTCAGTTTCATCCATCACCTCTGGCTCTTATAATCGTTCTGCTTCTTCTTCTTCTCTATAGACCCTGAGACTTGACAGGACAGGTTTGATGAAGACATCCCACTTAGGGCTGAGTGCTCCAAGCATGTTCTCTGCATACTGTCTAGCTGGACATCGTTTTTTCTTTATTTTTACATGCTAGTCTTCTTTGCAATCATTTGCAAACCTTGCTTAGGTGGAGTAAAGAGGCAAGAGGAAATGACTTCTAACAAATTAGGAATTTGTTTTGATGCATACTTGCTAAAAGTGATAAAGATAGGAATGATACTACATTTGGATTCTACATGAAGATGATAAGATGTTGATTAAATTACACCTGTGAACTCCCAGGCTCCCATCTGTAGCCTGATCTAATAATTCACAGAAGTTGATTACTCTGAGAATTGTAGGAAAATCCATGTGAAGTCCCCTTGATTATTGGTTGCTTCAGATTCATATAAACCTAAATGTTATTTGAACTCTACTAATCATTCCTACAGCCTTTGTGACCCCATAAAGGGTTGTAGAATAAGTGTGGTTTTGTCTGTGAATTTAGTTGATTTAAAACAAATTTAAAAATACAGTATTATTCACTAGAGAGATGGTTTTTGATATTAGATACATACTGTGCATTTTAAGTGTATTCTCTTTGTTTCCATAGAATTTAAATATTTGAGGCATAAACATTTCTCTGATTTTTTTGTTTAGGGCTTTGTCCTCTGAAGTCCTTTGATGAATATTGTATTTATTGCCTCTGATGTCAGCCCATTTAAAACACAGTTCCCTTAATGGCCTCTTTCCACTGTGGCATTGGGGCATTCTGCGACAGGCTGCACTGACTGGTGCGTTTCACATCCTCTGCAGTTTGTACAGTTAAACTTTCAAGTCCTAATGAAAGGTCATAAAATTGTACAGAACTGACCAAATAGATCTCCTAGAACATTAAATCCCCCGTGAATCCTCCCGCATCACTTTAAATGCAAGTTAAAATTGCAAATCATAAATACTGAACAACATTTTCTTCCTTAATGTACGCTCACAGCTGTAACCTTTCCTGGCAGGAACTATCACAAAAAGCCCTCCAACATTTCCATTATCCCCCCTTTCTCCAAGGAGTGGGCTGTGTAGAACTTTCTGTTTTCTAGATGCTTGTTCTGATTTTCATTTAAGTTAGGTGCTGTTCTAGCTTTTTGGGATTCTGGATTACACATGTATATGTAAGTGGTCTTGCATGTATCTACATGTGCACATGGAAAGTAGAGATCAATGTTGGATGTCTTCCTCAATTACTCAGACAGCATCTGACAGACCTCATTGAACCTGGAGCTCACGAATTCAGCAGCCTGGCAGGGAACAAGCTCCAGAGATCTGGCTGTCTCTGCCTACCCAGATCCAGAATTACAAACATGTACTGCCTCGCCAAACATTCATATTACATGACTTCTAGAAGACTGAATCATGCTTGTGTGGCAAGCTCTTTATAGACTGAGTCATCCCCCAGGCCCACTAGTAATTTTTATGAACATGTTAATAGTGCAGCTTTAATCTGCCAATATACTTAGTTAGATCACTGTGTGTGTATCTATATGTGTGTTTCTGCACATAGATGGATATTTATGTGAAAGAACAAATACTATTTCCTCAGAGCTTGATTTTCTTTGTGTAGCAAAAAAGAGAAAAATATCCCATGGAAAATGCCTGGAAATACCTCCTCAAACTTAACACCTTTGCTTGCCTTTGAAAAGGACTGTCTTCCAGGTACGGCAGGACTTGAAGTACACCCCGGGTTATATTGTTCTGTCCTAAATGCACTTGCTTCAATCGATGAGAACATATACAATATGTTTTAGGTGTATTTAAAGTTAGTGGCAATCCACTTTACTCCAATGTCTTGTGCAAATGTTCTTTAAAATGTGCCTGTTCTTTGCAGTGTGTTGATGACCTAGTGTGGGGTCAATTTATAGGATTTGTCTTTCACTACAGTAAGGAGTGACTCCCTGTGTTGAGGCAGCAGAGGAGAAATGTGGAATGGCTCCAGAAAGAACTTGCTGACTGCATGAGTTATTTCTAAGTTTATAGCAGTACTCAGAAACATCTTTTTCTAGAAAGCATGAGCTTGTCACTTAGGTCTGCAGATGAGTAACCGGCATGGGATAAGTACTGAAATCTCTGTCTTTGTTTTGCTATGATTGCTTTTGTCCTAAACCTTGGGACCAGATTCTTGTTCTACTCTACATGCATGCATACTTACTATTTAAGAGACGTCAGTTAAGATTTGAAGAGGCTCATGGGGAACTCTACAGAGACAACTTAACCAAATCATGAACTTTAGACCGACAGCTGTGGAACCTGCATGGGACTGGACTACATCCTCTGCATACAGGAGACAGTTGTGTAGCTGGGTCTGTTAGGGGGGTCCCTGGCAGTGTGATCAGGATCTATCCCTGGTACATGAGCTGGCTTTCTGGATCGGACATTACCTATGGTCGGACACTTTGCTCACACTTGAGACAGGAGGGAGGGGCTGGGTCCTGCCTCAACTGAATGTACCAGGCTTTGCTGTCTACCCACGGGAGAACTTAATCTTTTGGAGGAGGGGATGAGGGGTTGGTTGGGGGAGTTAGGTGAGGATGGGAGGAATGGGAGGAGGGATGAGAGGGGGATCTGTGGTTTGTATGTAAAATGAATAAAAAAAATTTAAAGAAAAAAATATTTGCGGAGGCATTTAACTGCCAGGTTTTACAACTCCCTGCCAGCTACTGCCCTAAACCAGCAGTCACCATAGGGTTCAAGAGACAGCAATCTTCATAGACGGATCTCTGTGATGTAGCTCTTATGTCTTCAGTAGTCATTGACTCATATTGGAAATCTGAACTTCCCTCAAAATAGCAGCAGGCATCTCAAAGAATTCAGTTTTCCCTTCAGACAACAAGAACTCTGGAGAGAAGTCCACTGGCCTACAGTCTGGTTAAGACTGCTTAGCTGTGCAACCCATTGCCCTTCCCCCAAGTCTTATGTTTAAACCAACGTCTCATGTCAGTCTCCTGAGGATGGTCAAGATGCTTCATTCCCATCACCCAACCTCCTCATATTGGCCAAAGTCCTTTCTTGAACTTTCACCACTATCCCATTCACTTTCTTTGGTGTGAGTGGCTAGATACGACTCGCAATCTCCACAGTAGAGCTTCCGGCCTAGGCTTCTGATTATAGTTTCATCTCCGAAGCATTATTTAGTGGGAAGTATTTGTTATATGCAATAAGAAATGTAGCCCCTGTCCTTTGATCCTTCTGTTCTGTGAGTAGTTTACAAGAGGATGTAATACAATGTGGACCTAGTATGTTATCGTATTTTTTTCAAGTCACTTTCTGTTCCATCAGTGTTTATCATACACACTATATAGTTGGAAAAATTTCCCATGATGTCATTTCCCAACACTGTCTTCTCCTTTTGAGCTAAAAATTACATAATAGCCTCAAACCTGAGAAGGCTTATTATACCATATATATTTCATATTAAGTTGTTTTAATAATTATGGAACCTACAGATATAGGACACATTTTTATAGCAACTATATCCACTTTAATGACCTACTTTGTTACCATCAATATTGATTTTGGAAATCATCGTTATTTTCAAAGACTTGACCATTCCAGTATTTGTAACATTCTTAAGCACTGATTATACAATCCTGATTATAGTTTCCTCTTCTATTTTTCCCAGTTCCTCCCCACCTCCTCTCCTACCCAGATCCACTCCCTTTCTGTCTCTCATTAGAAAAGAACAGGTTTCTAAGAGATAAAAATGAAACATAACAAAGTAAAATACAATAAGATAAAACAAAAACCATCACATTGAAGTTGGACAAGGCAAACCAATTGAAGGAGAAAAGCCCCAAGAGAAGGCACAAGAATCAGAGACCCACTCACTTACACAACCAGGAGTTCCATAAAAACACTAGACTGAAAGCTACAGTTTTAATTTACTCTGGTTAAATATTCTTAAGGTAAGTAGACATATGACCAGAGATTATTCAGGCATATAACTCAGTACTAGCATCCTGTATATAAGAAAAGACAAATTGCCAATTTTGAGAAAAACTTATTGGGCTCTTATCAGGGTTGAGCTGTATGATACCAAGTTTCCTGTCTACATAAATTTCCTTCAGTTGTGTGTGAAATATGCACTTATTTTGCTTAGACATTAAACAGAGTTGTGTGCTCATTGTGTGCAAAAATTTCATGATATGACTTAAAAACTGCAGAACTCTGGGGAATTTTTGAAAATATTCTGCAACAACCTGATACCAGTAAAACTTATCTGAAAAGTATTTGCCCACTCTCATCATGGAGATTTTCTCCTGTGTATTGTCTGAATAGTTTTGTATTAGAGGGCATCCTCTTAAAATGTATATTTAGTAATCACATGTGTTCTTTCTCATATGTAAAGTGAAACAAACCCAGGGTACTTGAAAAGCACATGATCTTATGTAGATGTGAGATCTAAGAATAAACTTAGAACTGGGGGGTATTAGAGTAATGGCTGTTAGCAGGACTGGGGTTTATAGAGAGGAGAGGAAGATTTATTGGGAAGGGATGAAGAATTGAAGGAAACCTTAGGAACATTTTCAGGAGATCTATTTAACAGCACACTGTCTATAGCCAGTGTCTATAAACTGCATTATTCACAATCGCTAACAGAACATATAAGGGCTATTTTCATATAAATCTTTAATGAATACATGATAATTAGCTTGAATCAGCCATTTCACAATACATACAACTTCACACATGTTGAACATGGGAAGTATATATATTTTGTATATCTATGATTTTCAGTGTATGAAAAAATGAATAAACACATACATGATTTACAAGATTCAAAATATTTACCATAATCAACTTTGAAATCAAACAAGTTACTCAGAGTTAAAGGATTGTATAGGTAAGTGAGTGACCCACTAAAGTAACTCATTCTTGGCCATCTTCCAGTCTAGAGCAAAGGTGGATCCTGAACAACTAAGCACTGCAGAGTAATAGTTGAGCTGTGTGCCAAGTGAGTAGATTGGAACAATTTCCAAGCATCAAGCATATCTGCATTTTTGAAAGTTCAGCTTCAAGCGTCTGCTAAAAATATGTTTGACTGATGGACTTTGACAACCGACAGTTGGCAAATTGCATTCCACAGGTGACCTCTGAGTTTCTATGGTGTTTCCCTCATTAATCTCTGTCAATGAGAGAGTGCAGCTTATTAGGATATAGATTGCCATGGTCCCTCAGAGTTCATCAACCTAAAGTCTGAAGTAGGGCTTGAGAATTTGCTAACAGGTTCCTAACTAATGTTGCTGCCAGTACCTCGACACAACACTATTTGACACAAGGGATCTTTAAATCATTCTTATGAAGGGATGGACAGAAAGCAAACACCCTCTCTCATAACAATGAAGTTACCTTCTGAGCTGTATATTTAATAATAGACTCCCTTCTCCACCTCCTGTGAAAGCTGCTGACCAGACCACAGTCTTTCCTCAGATTCTACTGAGATCTTTTCTAGAAGCATGACTATTACAGCTTGTGATATCACACAATTTAGTTCACTACATTTATTTAAAAGAATGCATCCTTGACTTTTAATAAATAGTACATATCTGTATATCTACCTATTTGACTACATATCTATGATATGTTTTATCCAGTTTCTTAAATTTGGTAGTAACCCATGCTTGGAAATTATAAAATTTAATACTAGCAACTTATTGGCTAAACCAAGTTCTTTGTTCTTTATCTGAAATGAACACTTATTAATGGTAATTCCCCTTATTTTATGATATACATTACTAATATTTCAGAAAAAAATGTTAATTATGTTTATTTTGTAATATTTTGTTAATTAGTTAAAAGTTATCCTTTTTAAAATTTTATAAAATGAATTCTCGAATATCAACAGGTAAATTACAGAATTTCTTGTGATGTAAATTCTTCCAGTTGTCTGATGGTTGCAACCCTAGGGAGCCTATCAGTTTATAGATGTCAGAGAGCAGGCTAAATCACTAGACTAAACAAGCAAGAGGGACTTAGTGACACCAGTTATGAACTTGGTAAAAAGTAAGTGTTCTTTTTCCCATCTTATATCTTACACTTAGATGTATTTTTAGTTCAACTTCACTATGGGATACAAACTAAGTATAAATCATGTAAATTGTTTGCTTTTTTGCATGCTAGAGAATAGACAAAAATGTCCAGTGTTCTTAATATACAACATGCACTTATACCCAGTACTACTTTCCAGTCCTGTGTAATACTCCAGTGTATTGTGAAATCACAAGCTGGCCATGGTGTAGGACCTACCTACAGGTGTCTATTGGTAATGTCAGTGTTGGGCTCAGTGATGCTTATATTCTTTTCAATGATTATTGATTTTCTAATTTTGCTGAATCCAGCTTAAGCAACTTTCTGATTCTTTAATTCTCCTGATTCTGAACTGTGATCATTCCTAGAAAATGTAGCCATTTTAACACGCCTTCCTAGGTGTTGTGCATTTAACATCTTGTTTTCTTTTACAAGACTACAAGTCCCAGGAAATTTCAGACTTTGTACTTCCAGTTTTACATTTATGGACTGTATCAATTAGTTTTCTCATCAAAGTCTCACACACAAAGATACCTGGCAGAAGCAGCCAAAGGGAGAAAGAACGTACTGTGGCTCACAATTGACAGGCAAAAGCACGATGAGAAGAGCTGGCCACTGTGATGGATGGTAACAGAGGACAAGGAACACAGTGCAGGATCATGAACACAGAGCACCAAGGATACACCCCAGCAACCTAGCTCCCCAACATGGTAGCACAGCCTTAACTTGTCCACTTCTTGATTAAATTACTGGATTCTGAATTTAGTAAAGGACTCATGTATCATTAGGTCAGAAATGACCTCACTGAAACATTCAGATGGATTTTAGAATCTTCTAGGCACTTATAAATCCAGTCATGTTAAAAGTCAAATTTAACTCTCACCTGTAGTAAGTCATTCCTAAAACATAACATCTTTTTAAAAAACATACAGAAAAAAGAATGAAATCCAGAAGCAGAACTGGCATCCTGTATTTTTTTTCAAGCTTCTCTGTAAACTACAAGGTTGTTAGCAGTGTGTTTATATATTTGAAGTAAAAAATTCAGAACGATATTCACAGAACAATCAGAAGAAAACAGAAAAAAGTTAACATTTAGTAGAAATTTATTAAAATGAATATTATATGAGATTACTGTTAGCAAAGGAGATGCAATGAGAGCATATTGTCCTTCCTACTACAGAATTATATATTTGTGCTATTTTGAGTCATTCTTAAATAATTAACTTAATGAAGTCTATTTGTTGTAATGTTAAGACAAACATTTGGCAAATTAAATATGTATTCTCCAATATAGTAGAATTCACATCAATATAATTAATATGTGGATATGTGAAACAAAGAGACTGAATAATGATTCTCTACTACAAACTAAAAAGCTCGGACATGTGTAACTGGATTAATCAGGCTTAAAGAATGAGGAGCTGAAACCCACATTACCACATGGTTCCTATTCACTATTAGTTTATGTGTAAGAGTAATGTTCTGTAATTAGACTGTAAACTTCCTGAAGGCATATACTCTTGATTTTATTGCTCAGTTTCTTGTTTCTGTGTTTGAGTCATTCTGGAAAATCCATTCACAACTGAGGATGAAATAGCTGAGTCACGATCTCTTTCCACCACCTCTTCTTGCCTTTTTGCTTTAACTGTATCATCCCACCTTTACTGTTTAGTTCAGATAAATTAACACTGTTCAACATCTCAAACCCGATTTCACAGTTCCTCAGGAGTCTTGTGAAATTTCCATGCTTCATCATTACAACAACTCACAAAAGTAAGTGTGAAATAACTGTGAAGGCAAGGCAAAGAACGTGAGATTCAGCATTCATCTATAAATAAAAAAGACACCTGTATGCACGGTATAGAAACAGGATGGACTTGTTCCCTTGACATTCAATTCCAGCACTACAGACTTCTCTGTTTGTCTGAAAAACTGAGAAATGAATACTCCAGGGCTGCCAAAATGAGGTGACACTCTAATTACCAGTGCTTTCTAAAATTCCCCAGATTCCTCCACTTACTGACAATGGCATAAGCATAGTATAATCATGTCTTATCCAGCTGAATTATATGTTTCTCCACTTAACTAAGCTTTTCAGCAATCTTTTGTTAAGCCTCAGCTTCAAAATAATTTTAAAATCTTATAATTTATTGCTTTCTACCTCCTTACACTTAACTTATTGACAAATCCCAGGTATGCAACCATAGACACAGCTTTCAGGAGCATAATTGGCACAGTTATTTATGCAACTTCATGCTATACAATTTACACTCCTGTGAATGGCACAAGCATGCAGAGGGAGCCATCCCTCTTCCTTATGTTTCTTTTCAACCTCTTTGAGAATGCCATCATAATTCAAGCACGTTTATTGAATGCTACTCAGAGAGAAAACTGGAAGCTTCATTCTGACTATTAATAGAAATTTTCTCCATTCAATTTCTATTAAAGTGATTTTGATTCATCAAGAAATAATCACACTTCATTTTCTATTTTTGACTTTTCTTATGGTCAACACCTACAGAGCAGTTGAGGTGTATGATAATCAAAGACTTGTTCATGGCTGAATAAATTCAATACCCTTCTTTCATCAGTGCACTGCATTAAAAAGTCCCTTGGCAAATTTAGCTTGATTGTTTAAGACATTACAGTGGATTTCTAATATTACAGTCCTCCAAATACAACATGGGCAAAGTAAGAATCTGTCTTTATCCATCTCTTACATGTCATGAAAATTGGATCAAAATAATTCTCTTTTCAAAACAAGCAAATATATTAGTAAACCTGTAATCTAATCTTTGCATGACAAAGGGAGAGTAAACATTAATTTTCTTTCATGTAAAAGGAAGTACTCTGATTATTTTTCTCTATGTCTTAGACAGGTACAAATTCTACAGTGATGGATAGAATGAATGCCATTGGGGAAAACCCACCATTGTTCAAATACCATCTATGCAGGGTGATTTTTTTTATAAGTTTAACTATCACCAACATTTCACATATATTCAGGACGTATAAATATAATTCAGTAGTGCAATGTAAGAAGATGAGTATAGATTTCGTTTGGTGACACCATGTCTCCCAAAACCCATATTTAGGGTTTTTATCTTGCTGACCTACTAATCATCTAGATGAGTAATAGTCATCTACTGTGGGATAATGCTCTTGTGCACTTGTTTAATAAAATGCTGATTGACCAGTAGCCAGGCAGGAAGTATAGGTGGGGCAAGCAGACTAGGAGAATGCTGGGAAGAGGAAGGGTGGAGGGAAGAGTCACCAGCCAGATACAGAGGAAGCAAGATGACAAGGCAGAACTGAGAAAAGGTACTAAGCCACGTGGCTAAATATAGATAAGGATTATGGGTTAATTTAAGTATAAGAGCTTGTCAGTAATAAGCCTGAGCTAATGGCCAAGCAGTTATAAATAATATAAAGCCTATGAGTGATTATTTTTTAAGTAGCTATGGGACCTTTCTCAGGTGGGACCAGAGAAAACATTCAACTACACTACAGTCATCAGATAGATATAAAGACATTAAATAGCTTTTGGCATGTTAGCCACCAAACAATATTAATATAGCATATTTGAATACATGCTTAATACCTTAAGCCTAAAAGGTCAATCAGTGAAAAATTAGTTCAATAATGAATAATTTGAGAACTTCATTGCATTGAGGATTTAGACATTCAGGACTTAAATGTGTGTGATATCTGTCTGTCATCACAGAAATATTTAATGATACTTTACTGGGAAATTAAAAGGAGGGGCTCAAGAGCATGTCCCTAGCATGGATTCATATCTCATTTCATTACAATCTTGGTATTTAAATGTACTTAGAATGATGCAGAAAGACAACAGGGATGGTTGATTCATTTTTCTAATTAAATCTGCCCAATATAGATCATTGATCTATGACAGAGGGACAGGCTCATCCCTGGACACCTTGATTCTTGACTGTTTAATTGGTCTCCTGCATCCTGTTAATGGTACTGTTTTCCAGAAGCTCACAGTTTCTTACTGTGTGAAAAATACTTTTGTTTTTATTTTGGCTGATTCTCTATGTATTACTTTTTCAACCAAAGCTCGTTCTTTTAGGGCTAGGAATTATTGAGGTTTAACCATTTGTGTGCTTTCTGTCTACAAAACACCAAAGGAACTGGCCCGTTGCATCATAACTAAAGGCTCTACAAAACCCTACATTCTCAAACTGACCCACATATAGAGAAGGCACAAGGAGCAGGGTTTTTCGACTTTGCAATTAGGCCCCTTGTGACCGTATACCTGTCATCCTGTACTGGGTTCCTGATGAATCCCTAGTGTATCCCTTGAACTGAAGAGTTTGAAGGCAGCTCAAGCCACACAGGGAGATCTGTGGGAAGGAATGGAAGGGAGTAGGAAGCAGAGGAGAGGGAAAGGAGGAGAAAAATAGAAAACCTTTTGGAATAAGATTGAATAAAATCTGACCTTTGCCTACCAGATGATAAAATATTTGCCTTTTCACTAACTTAAATTTCTGGCTGCTTCTCATTCTTTTATCTAAAGTGGATATTTAGAGCCAATTCATGTTACATAGATTAGTAACATAAGTAAACCATATGGATCAATGTTCTAGTTGGTGAGTATTATTAACATATTAATTTATAATTTGTTTGTAATTGATGATCACAAGAACTCTCTTATGGGCTCACACTTTAACCTAATGTTGGGGCTTTGATACTATAATCTTCACCACTGTTTTGCTCTTGAAGAAGTCTCTGAAGTCAAGACAAGGTGTTGCCTATACTTTCTCGAGTGGTGGCTTTTCTCTATCTGCCAGGCTTCCCCTCTCCTCCATCCCGGGCTGGAAGGAGCTGTATAGCTTTGAGTCTCCTTTTCCTCTATATCTCTTGTCTACATACCTTATCTTGTCTACATACCTTATATCTGCCTCACCTGACCAAGTATATCCCTCACCCCCACCTTGAGAAACTAAGAGTTTCTCAACCTGAGGCTCCTTTGCTACCTATCCTCAGTATCTTTTTATTAAGTCACTTTTTCTGATATTACTTATATCTGATCCTGTAACATCTCAGTCATCAAACCCTTGAGATGCTCCCATTAAGGATCTCATATTCCCCCATTCTTAGGTGGGACCACCATACTTCCACAACCTTAACTTCATTCTTCCTTTTTCAGAGGATCATATCCTTCATGTCATCTCACTTCTCACAACCTGTAACACAATGTAAACCTGTACACTGTTTATTATACTACAGCTGCCCTTCTTTTTACTCACTCAGCAAAATTGCCCACACATGTCCAGATATACCCATCCTTCTTATACCCCACTCTACACCTTCCCCACATTGAAATTCACAGTTAATCGTTACATTTGCTTATATACATTGTCTCCATTATCTTCTGACCTTAACTTACTTTATTCACTCAATAACAATAATTCTTTAGCTTAGCTAAATTCAACTTTCTGCTGATCTGCTATTCACCTTTCTATTCTGTTTATAGCTTTAGTTTTATTGTATTTATAATTGAATTTATCCAACTATGGCTGTCTTAAGAAGTCAGCTTCAGTCTTTTCTTCCCAGAGTCTCTGTCATTCCCTAGTCTGCCTTGTCAAATTTTCTCAACTTTGAGACCACTGACTGAACTGGAAAATATTGGTTGTAGGAGGATAGGTGGCTTAGTACCCTCTCTGACCACTGTCTACTAAATGCCAGTAGATACCTTTTTTTTAGCTATAACAGCAAGTAAGCCACCAGTGACAGCAAATATTCCCAGGTGTGGGTGACCCATGCTCTTTCTTGTGGAGAATGACTGGCCCAGAGGAATTCCCTTCATTCCTTACAGAATCTGAATCTTGCCTCTGTCTGCTCAGACAGTTTTAAGGTTAACTAAGGAGGAGATTCTGACATATAATTCTCCTTTTTTCTCTTATCACCTACTTAACTTCCACTTTTTTCTAATATTGAGTATTGAACTCAAGGACTTGCACATGCTAGTAAGTCCTCTACCACTGAACCACACACAGCATATATTTACTTTTATTTTTATAAGCATATATCTCACTCAAGTTGGAAAGGAGAAGGTTCTCTTAATTGTGGGTTATCTTCAAATATTTACTCAGTTTTTCTTTTGAAGATACCAAAACAAGTGAAGAAAATGTGGAGGGCAGAAGTAACCCATAGACAATTATGTGCCAGTTTTAGTAATGTATATAGAAAAAAGATTCAAGGCACTAGCTGTTGCTTCACAGAAACTAATTAAACAAAGTGTTTTATTGTTTAAAATGGGAAAGTAATTCTGTTGGGGTAATATTTCGAGTCAGTGTTGACTGAAAAACTAAATCTATTCTTAGTAAAAACCATAGATTATTTCCCTTTTGCATGGCTCATCCCTGGGTGAAATATTTCCTTTTCTCTTCGAATGTAGGGTTTTAGGAATGGAAAACCTTGCCATAATAATGAAGTTTGCTATCGTTGCTAAAAGTATTGATACATTTCTTTTTCTTTGAAACAAAAGTTCTTGGAATAAATTCAGCGCAAGCTGCTTGTCGTGTCTACCCCTCCCCTTTCTCTGACTCCTTCTCACCCTCCCCAGTCCACAGAAGCTGCTTTCTCTTAGAATCAAGTGTGCTGTCTACTTTTCATCAGTTCTTCTCAGTCCCTGCTTACTATGGCCAGCAGCAACATTGAGAACCTGATTTTATGCACAGTGCTCTCTTCACAGAATCAGTTTCTAATAAGCCAACTCAGTAGGTTTTAATCTTATTTCCTCAGCTGTTCTCTGGCACTCTGCACTGTAGGCCAGTCTCATTTTCAGGACCACTAAATATTATAGATTCTCGGGGCTTCTTGCTTGCTCTTATCTTTTTATCTGTAGTCCTGTTCTTGTTGGCATCAATACGTTAATGACTCTCAAATGCCTTCCCCAGAACAGCCTCTCCCTAATGTAAATAAATCTAGGTGTACTTGGCTTTCTGTCTGTTTGAATTATTATTTCTGTTTGCTTGTTGTAGAGATGTGTTATGCTGCCTAGGCTGGCCTCACAGCTCTGGACTCAAGGAATCCTCTTTTTTTTCTTAGTTTCCAGCATAGCTGAGATTACAGTGTTCACCCGCACCTGGAGGTCGTCTTTTCTTGATGTCTCTACTTCAGCCTCTGACCCAAGTCCCGAACTTATCTCTAAAACCAAACCTATTGACACCTTTCTTCTCAGGGAGGAGGTTGAGGAAAAACTGAGTGTCAAATGTAACCTCTCCTTCCCAACATGTCTGGCATTACCTTCAAACCACTGTAACATTTCTGCCTCAATTGCTATCCATGGTTTGAGTTAGTAGCAACTACATGTTTTCAAACAATACCTATTTATTACACTGTATTAGACCTCATTCTTCTTCATCACCCATGTATTACACACACACACATCCTTTTTTTGAGAGTTTTATTCATGTCTGCCTGTTTTCCCAGAACTAGAGTGGGGCCAGCTCCAACTTTGTGCAGCTTCCATGAGGTTTAAATGATTCCTATCCTGCACTTTGATTTTGATCTAGGCTTCTCTGGTCATGTAGTCTGTCCTGCTAGCCCACCCTCTCTTTGTGGCAAAAGCCTTGCCTGAAGAAATGCAAGGGTATCAGGGGGCATTTCCTAGGTTCAGCATAAAAAGAAGGCTTGAGGTGGCTACGTTTCTTCTTTTGCATGGGACTTGAGACTGTTTTATCCAGACACGGCCTACTCACTTATCCTGGAACTTACATGATGGAGATTCAGAGACAGAACTGTAGTCAATATCAGCCAACATATAACATAATTGGGAGAAATAGCCTTTTTATACAAATACTTAGATTGGGGTTTTACTGCCTCAGCCTCAGCCTCAGCTGGTGGGAATGACTTACAAAACTTTATGTTTTACTCTCATACTGCTGAGCATTTTAAGGTATCTGCAATATGTTCAACTTTGGGGATAAATTATAACATTCTGCACCTAAACCACGCTGACCTTTCCCTCAAGTGAACTGCTGAAGTCTTCTCACTGCAGCCTTGAGTGTCTACTCCTTAGCCTCGCCTCCTTCTCACTCCCCATCTCTCTTCTCAGCACAGCACAGGCATCGCCCTCCACGCTATTGCTTGAATACGTCAGACACACTTAAGACCTCAGACTTTGTTCTCGGAGTCTCAGATCTGGAGTATTTTTTCTCTAAATATGTTTCTCACTCACTCTGTCTCCTTCAAGAAGTTCAAACCTTCTGTTCCCAGAGCTGAACTATGCCCAGCGTGAATACACTCCACTGGAGAGTTGACTTTTAATTTTCAGCTTTTGTTACAATGGCTATACTCATTTTCAGTGAAGTTTTATTTTATTGTACATTTTATTCATATCCTATTTTCCTCTATTAGAATGTAAATGTCACATAGACACAGATCTGTGTTTCACTATGACTTTGTGTGAGGCTATGAAATACTGTGAGGTAATTGGGTCTGTACAATTGTTTATTGAATAATTAGTGATGTATAGGTGCATTTTATGAAGACACAATGGTAAACCTGGTACTCTGTGCCCTCATGCTTTCAAATCTCCTGCTCCCCCCTTTTTTTTAAAATCTCCCCTCTATCTAAGTTGACAATCTGTCTTAAGACTCACCCTTTGGCTGTTCTTCGAGTATCCACAGTAGCTGAATTTTCTGGAGAAAAAAAATAGGCACATTGAACTCTATTATCTGAAATTCAGTGTTGTGAAGCTCTGCAGGGCCCTTTGCTTGTCTGGTCAGGTGTTATCCATTTCTCTATCCCATTCAAATCTCCACTGAAGACAGGTTTGTTACTTGGCTTTTTTTTTCTTTTCCTAAGCATCTAAGTGCTCATTCTTTATCCCCAGGATCACAAAAATTCTGTTTTCCAATTCCATTAACAGCACAGAAATTCTTGTAGGAGTTCCACAGGCAACAGCAGTTAAATCACAAAAACTGTCATGTTTTTTTGGTCACATACTCTGCTTTTCCCCCTTGTTTTACTGAATAAAATTTCCACACTCCTTGAGACCAACACTTCCAATTAGCCAGTGTTCAGTGAATAACATCCTTCCATGGCTCCTCAAGAATATTATAACTCAGGCATCCCCCTATCCTCCTCCCTGGTACAATCATGCTACCAGTCCTTAGAGGCTCCATTCATCAGCTTACAACAGTACTGCAATTCTTCCAAAGGATGAAATATTTGTACACAACACCACCAATGAGTTACACATATCAGCTCTCTGTTTTTCTTATAATGAAGTCACTGAGGAAGGTGTGTGTCACTGAAGTCCTTCCATGGAAAAAGTCCTTTTATAATTCCAGTATTCTGTATGAAATCTTGAGTACTTTGAGTATGTATGTGCATAATTGGCTCAATGAGTGGGGAGAAACTAATACTGTAAAAGAAGCAAGATGCTATTTAAATCAACAGATAAGGTACCATTTACTCAGAAAGTGACGTAAAAACACATTCAAAATGAGAATGGTTCAGGGTCCAATTTCACACAAAACAAAGCAAAACAAAGTAAAACGCAGCAGACAGATTAGAGTAACTTTACAAGACTTTTGGAAACAAGTTAAATTTAAATCTGGAGCAACCAAATAAATGAAAATGAGAATTCTTCTATTCAGAATATAACCTGGAGGTAGAGCATTTGGAGGCCCTGCCTCTCTGGTTCATTGCAGTCTGTAGTCTGCAGGACTCAGTGGCTCAATCCAAACTCCTTCCTAGGAACCAGGAAGAGCAGAGCAGAGCTGATTCACAGCTCTCCTACCTGCCAACTCACATCAGCTGGACTGATGTACAGTCTCTGACTCACTTGAACAACGTAGCCAGCAAAGAACAGATCTCAGCCTGGGACACCCCTGAAAGCTCTAAGAAGACCACACATTGGAGGGAGTGGCCAGGGACCAAGAGAGATAAGTGGCCAGGAACACTGAGCCATCTTTCCTACTCTTTTCCACTTAATTTTTAAATTCAGTACCCATTATCCATTAAAACTCATTTTTCATAGCACCCGCTCTCCCTGATGGACTTGCATGTTACATCATTTATACTGCTCAGCAAGTATGGAACAGAAGGTAGTATGATTCTTACTTTATAATGAATCCTTAAGCCTGTTATTTAGTCAAAACAACTCCTATACAGTTTCTGGTGTCTGCCCAGAAGGCCGAAGCTGTTGCCAGGTGAGATGGCGACTCTAAGCCGCTCTCCTGCTCAGCTTGTGCTGCTTTTCTCTGGTATTCTGGAAATAGCTGCCTTACTGTAGAGTTGAAATCAGCACCTGACTCCTCGTTTTGAGACATTGATCCACATCCTCATTTCTCCAATGTTAGGTGAAAGCATGTATTTTTTATTTCTAGGAGGTGATAGCAAATGAAATATATTTATGATATCTCATTCTTTTTAGCTGTCAATAATCAGGTGTGTAAAAAGGAGGAGTCTGCAAATCAAATATTCTAAATAAATGACAATAATGAGATGACTCTTCACTTATTATTATCAGATTAACTGAAGAAGGGGTAGCATAAAATTGAAATTCAGTCCCCCTATCTATAGCTTATAGGCTCCTCTGTTTTACTTTTTCTCCACAGTCAGACATTTGCCCCCCCCCCCCTGTAAAATAAGATGTGTGTATCTCTGAAATATTTGGAGAAAATATTATGGTTTTTTTTTTTT
>CABHPH010111575.1:61529-83488 GCA_902168325.1 Peromyscus nudipes
TTTTTTTTTTTTGGTTTTTCGAGACAGGGTTTCTCTGTGTAGCTTTGTGCCTTTCCTGGAGCTCACTTGGTAGCCCAGGCTGGCCTCGAACTCACAGAGATCCGCCTACCTCTGCCTCCCGAGTGCTGGGATTAAAGGCGTGCGCCACCGCCGCCCAGCCGAGAAAATATTGTTAGTATAGTAGGAGAAATAATTTTAAAAAAATAGTACTTGAAATAAACTGTTTTGCTTTTCTTATCCGTCCAGGAAGCAATAACCCAAAATATTAAATGCATATACTTGGATAGTCTCTCTCTTTGTCTGTGTGTCTTTGTCTATGTCTGTCTGTCTGTCTCTCTGTCTCTCTGTCTCTCTGTCCCTCTGTCTCTGTATGTGTGTGTGTATGATTTTATGTGAGTATCAATACCCAGATGAAACTGTGGACACATGTTTTGATAAAGAAGAAAAGGGAAAATGTTTTGTATGCAGCAAAATTCTTTACCCAAGTCTTCAGCCACATCTGAAGTTCTTGTGCAGTCAGCTGTTAACAGGGATGGGTGCTAACTCTTAGAATTCTGTGGATTTCAGCAGTTGATTTGATTTTGCAGCCATGTGGCTGACCCAGAAAAGTTTGCTTTGTGATTCCTCAAGAGGAATTGGAACTGTACCAAGTAGTCTTGAAGAGTGTGGTCTTGTGATACCTTACTTAATGACTGGCTATAGATCATTGCATAGATCATAAATTTGAAGGGAAACAGATAAATCAGACTTGAAGATATCGTTTTATTTAGTGGTATCATAATCTAGGATTTGAGAGCTGAGGGCAGCCAGGAGATATTTCATAGAAAAATCATTATTTTACAGATTTATCCTCTAAAATATACTAAGGAGAAGTGATTGGAATCAGGTCCTACAGTGAGATTTGAATGGTCTATGCACTGTAATGTGATGCCTCATCTATATCCTGTGGTGAGCGAGTGGGGTGCAGGTGATAGAAATGAGATGTCCATTCTGATTCTAACTCTTACTAGGTCTTTGCTCATCATCTTTTAAGCCTAAGTGTGTATTGGTGAAATTATTAAGGCCACTCCACATAGTTAAAAGGGAGGTTTATTTTGTGGGGTAACTTTCAAGTGAAGGGATAGTTTACAGAGTCTGGGAAAGGCGTGGCGCAGTCCAGCGGTGTTCTCTGGAGAACTCTGTGCAGTCTACCTCCAGCGTCCAGGGTCCAGGAACTAAGAGAGCCAGCACATATGGATCTTGGGTCTTCAGGGTCCTCTCTTGGCCCCACCTTATAGGCGTGACAGTTACTGAAGCCTCAATGGGGGTTGGAACTTCCAGATCAAGGCTGGAATGGCTACCCACTACAAGTGTGTCCATCCACAAAATGTATGCCTAAAACTTTACCATCCTACCATAAGAAGAAGATGGCAGAGGGCATACAAGCAACAAGTACCAAAAGTAGAATGTTTGGGAGGTGTTTGTTAGGGTCCAGAACTCACTGGTTTTATTTGTTTAAGAAATATTGTGTTCCTCTTTATCCTATATCAGTATCTACAACTCAGAAAAATTAAGAGCAGAGAAGTGTTAATTTTAGAATATAAAAATATGTTTATTATTAGCTTAATCATAAGCATAGAATTTTCACATACTTACATACACATACTTTTCATTGAGAAATCTCCTTTTATAGCACCTAGCTCTCTATGCATCTTAGTCAGGTATAGAAATGTTTTCAAATCCTCATGCAGGGATTTGTAAGTAGTTACAAATGACAAATTATGAACAATAAAGAGATAGGTATAGTTTTTGAAAAGACAAGGTGGTCTGGTTTTCAGTGAATTTTAGGCAAGCCATTTTACAGTCTCAGGTTATCAGAAGGAAGGGAAACTGCAATGTACTCTCTAGTGCCTGACCCTGATACCAATAATGAGCTAACTATTCCAAAATGCAGCTTGAGGGGATAGGGGGACACAATGGCATTGAAATTGGGGCATCTGCTCTGATTTTCAGGCTTGTATTGCTTGAGCAAATGTCAAGGGTCTAACAGTTTGATAGGCATGCTCAGCCCAAACGCTTCACTTGCACCATGTGTCATGACACCCATGCAATGTTACCCTTGACTGGATGAGGGAAATAAAAGTTTAAAAATATACCCATGTCAATGCATTAACCTGTTCTTGGTGGCCCAGCAAGAGACAACCTGTGTGTCAGTCATGACTGACTGAAACCTCTGCTTGTGTGCTGAAAGGCCCGTTAGGTTAAACGCAACGGTCCTAAGAAGTTATTTAATGTTAAGCCTGTTACTGTGCCATTGCACTCAGGTAAGGAATTCTGTTATTGTGCTATTGACACAGGAGTGTAGAAACTGAGACTTTCCCACAGGACCTAGATTAGAGAGCAACATATCAGACTGACTTCTCTCGGTATTCTCTGAATATTCTGGGCATGTCCCTTATTAGGACATAGCGCTTCCTTGGCGAGACTCAGGAGTAGATGGAGACTCCCTCAACAGTCCTAACCTGGACAAGGGAACTGCCCTCCTTTTTCTGTTACTCATTGAACTCCTGTGGCAGTCAGACTGCTTGAACTGCTTTTCTCTCAACTTCTGTGCTCCCCATTATGTTCAGTAAGAACCCTTTAAGATATAAATTCTTGAAAATCAAAGAAACATTTCATAAAACAGCTGTGCCCTAATAGAAGGCTGATTAATTTCTGATTCTCTTTAACATAACTAAGTAGGGCATCTTGGCTCCATCTCAGCTGAAAATGCTTGTCTTCTATCACCAAACTGGCATTTGTCTAATGCTCATAATGAAGGCAAATGCTACTTGTTAATGTTTCTGCAAAACTGGAAAGAGCTTAGAAAAATCAAAGTAATTTGACTTAACTTGGAAGAAACAAGTTTCTGGAAGTTTCCTCAGAACTTTAAGGTAATTCAGATCTATTGTAAATGAGTTACTATCCTTGTGATTTCTGCAGATAGCATGCATTTTAAAAGAACCACAACAGAGTAGAATCGCCATATTGTAAAAGACCCTTGTTCCAGCTGGTCCTATGCTCTCCCTGTACTCAAATGGCTTTCCATTTTCTTTCTTTCTTTTCTTTTCTTTTTTAAAATTTTGTTTTTTTTTTTGAGACAGGGTTTCTTGTTTCTCTGTGTAACCTTAGCTGTCCTTGACCTTGCTCTGTAGACCAGGCTGGCCTTGAACTCAAAGATCTACTTGCCTCTGCCTCCAGAGTGATGGGATTAAAGGCATGTGCCACAGCCTGGCTCAGATGACTTTCTTTTGGATCAAGCTTGCATTACAATAAAATTTGTCTTGCTAGGCTTGAAGGCCCAGTATCACAATTTCCTCACATAGGTTAATTCATTTCTTTTATTAGTCTATCAGATTCTAGTTTGATAGAAATTTATTGATGGCCCAGTCTCTGACAAGCTCCTGTCCATGCAGCAGTTTTGAACACTGCTCTGTGCAAATTGGATAAGGGCTTGCTCTCCTTATGCATCACTAAGTAAATTAGAAAACCTTGGTGTGCGTATTTTGCATTTTCACAATAGACTGTGCCATGTGTCTAGGTGTCCATAGGCCTCTCGTAAATGCTCTTAGCTGTGTCATCTTGGTGGATGACCACAGTTCTACACATATTTATGGTTTTACTTAAGCAAAGTCCACAACATCACCCAAGTGTGGCAGGGTTCTCTTGTATAGACTAGACACTCATCAACCATGGAAGGATGCTTCCCACATTCATCTCATCTTGTACTCTGCCAGTTAGAACAGCCAGGAACATACTCACTTCTCTGTGCTATGGTTTTGTAGCTCATGTTTCCTATCTGACCTTGATGAATTTTAACCCCTGAAATCCTCATTTTCTCATCTAAAATGGGGTAAATATGTAACACACGGTACAATATGAAATCAGATGGCATACATGAGTGGTTTTCTAGTTCCTAATGCATATCTATGTCTCAGTTCATAAGCATTCACAAACTAGTATTTTTCATTACCAAGCACATATTTCTAATTTATTTTACCATATATGGGCTTTCTTACTTGGAAACCATGTCAACAAGGTGATGGACTCACTGATGTAAGATTCAGAAACTGGTTCATTTCCATAAGTCTTCACTGAGGAACTTACTCAGGATGGATGTGGTTTTATAGATAAGTTAAGTTTTAATATTTCAATGTTTCAATTTATTTAATTGCTGTCTTAGTAAATATATTTTGATGAATAACTTATTTGTTTCTTTACTCTATTCTATTATTTAAAGATTCTCTCCCTGTCTCTGTCTGTCTGTCTGTCTGTCTGTCTATCTCTCTGTCTCTGTCAGTCTCTGTCTCTGTTTCTCTCTCTCTCTATCTCTCTCTCTCTCTCTCTCCCTGTGCATACTACTGTGGCTACTTACTACTAACATGATTCACAAAATGAAAATATCACGAAATTAAACTTTATTGACTATTTGTGATTCATTGGGCAGGGCTGACAGACCTGAGAAGGTATTATCAGTCTTCTTCTCTCTCCATGCATCCATTTATTTTTATTTGTTCCATCTTATTCTATAGGAAACAAAGTCAACATTTTTCCAGGCCTTGAACAATCCACAGCTTATCTTGGCTCTAACTGTCTTTTTGTTCATTGGCTTGCCTCAAATTTGACCTCTGGGGACTATTTCTCTTCTACAACACACAAATGATTCCATCTTCCTTCCAATGTATAGTGTCTACAATATTCACGTTTCTGCCTGGTAATTGTCTACATATTACATTTGATCTCATTTGAATTACATCTTATTCATTATAATTTCAGTTTGAAGGATGCATGTCCAATTCTTACACTATATTTTGAAGTGACAGAACAAATACATTAGCTTACAGGAAATAAATGACTATTTGTTTGTGGCTCATTGTAAAAAGTAAGGGCTAATCATGAAGATGTGTCTATTATTGTCCCAGCTAGAGGCTCTAATAATATATTTTGAAATTGAAATATAGGATTAATCTTTTCTTTAACTAGTTTTCTATTGTCAGAGTTGGTCAATGAATATCAGATTCTACATTTTAATAGACTAGAGGAAATGAAAATGTGTGGGCTAAGCATGACTGGGAACCATTCATAATATACTTTAAAACATTATTGAAACATGGGTGACTTTTCTTACAACATGTTTTTGGCTGTTAGATCCTTCTCATTTCTCTCAGCCTGGATTCCACTTGGCAGACTGTACCTCATCTTTCTCTACCTGTACTTTTCTGCAGCTAATGAATTCTCCAAGGAATATCTCTCCATGGAGACCGAGCCAGACAGCCCAAGTATAGACTCTGTTCTTGAGATCCTGTTTTCAAGTAATGATTTGGATAAACTGTAGATTGGTTCCCTATCCCGTGTCTCTGGCAGCTGGGATAATTCTCCAAAGACTCCTCTTTGGAGCAAACAGATGGTCTGTAGACGCGTGCTTTCCTTTTGATTGTACCAGCTTTGAATAATTTAAACTTCCAAATCTCTATAAAACTCCTGTATTCCCATTTCCCAATACAATTTTTCCCTCTTTTTGCCTCAGAAATTCCTTCCTTCTATTTTGACATTTGACTAAAACTTTGCTGTTTTGTGAGGGACTTCATTGTCATGTGCCTCCTGCTGCTCTTTGTTACAATATTAGATAAGTATGGCTTTAGAAAACTAAGATGCTTTGAGAAACTCCTATGCTGGTGATTTTCCCACTTACCTTTTGCAAAACACTTTGTATACATAAACAGCACATTAGCCAAGTGATGTTGTTATCACAGCTCCTGTTGGTCTGCACTTGGCTCTTGCTTTAGAATTACTCCACATAGGTTCACAGAATTTTATCATCGCATTATGAAGAACTCAATATGAACTTTGGTGATGATTTTTCTTCCATTCCACTTGAGAAACAGCCAGTCCCATCTCTGTTGAAGACTCACTTCTTTTCCTGGTGAAACACAACAATCAGGTCATATTCAGATTTTCTCAGAATTTAAACTTTTGTTTCCAAATCTGAGGTTTTCCCAGCCTCAAATTAAGACTATCCAACAGCAGTGCAAACATTTCTGTGATCCAGTGATTTGAGAGCACGCCGTAGTCTACTTATACAGAGGCACAGACCACTTCAGCTTCTATTGCAAACAGAAAGTTCTGATATCGGAGACGCTAAAGCCATGGTTTACTTCTGGAGGATCTTCTGGGCTCTGCTCAGCTTTATTGACATTCTCTTTCTCAGTAATAGCTGAGATACAAGAATAAAGAGAGCAGGGTTGTGTGTACACAAGCCACCAAGACCATAATCGATTTAGAATAAGTTAGTCAACTCATCTGAGGAGATGAAACGGTGTTCTCTACAGTGTGCAAGTAGCTTTCACCAAATGATTTTCACTTTGTCTTGTGTTTCAGTCATCTCTTAAGAAGACGATATTAGCTTTGATCATATAATAAAAGCAGAAACTGAAGCCCCAGAGAGACTGTGTCTTAAATAGAGTCACCCAGATGTGGAAGCCAGAGCAAAGCTCTGAGTATTATGGCACCAGAGTCTTTATTTTCTCACCTGTGAAGAAAAAAAAAATAATAGTAGATTATTTAGGGAACAACCAGAAATATTTCATCCAGGATACTATTTTTATATTATGTTCTTATTAATTTACAAAATAAGATATAAAAGTCATTATTCTTTTGTTATTTATGTATGAAGTGTGAAAAACAGGAACTCAGAATGAGTGGAAAAGACTATGAAAACTCATGTGTTTTATAGAACAATTCTTTATGGAATCTGAAGATGAGAATACAGAACATGGAGGATTGGCACAGCACTGCAAATTCTAAAGATACCACTTAGAGCATTTTCAAGGTGACTTTTGGCTGAGAAGTCAATACTCACTTCTGGCTGTATCTTGTCCTTTCCCTGAGCTCCTCTTAAGCCAGTACTGAAACCTCTTCTAAATCTCCTAAGCAACTACAGCTATGTATTAAAGTACAGTTATTACATTTTAAAATTCAGAATAAAAAAGTAAGAAATGAAAATGTGAATCCAAAACAATTAAAATTATGTAACAATTCAGTCTAGGAGCTCCTTCATTTAAGCCCCAGAGGTCATTGTTTTTCTCTGCTGAGTAGTACTCCATTGTGTATATGTACCACATTTTATTTATCCATTCTTCAGTTGAGGGAGATCTAGGTTGTTTCCAGGTTCTGGCTATTACAAATAATGCTGCTATGAACATAGCTGAGCATGTGTCCTTGTGGTATGATTGAGTTTTCCTTGAGTATATGCCCAAGAGTGTTATAGCTGGGTCTTGCAGAAGATTGATTCCCAATTTTCTGAGAAACTGCCATACTGATTTCCAAAGTGGTTGTACAAGTTTGCACTCCCACCCACAGTGTAGGAGTCTTCCCCCTGCTCTGCATCCTCTCCAAAAGCTGTCTTCAGTGTTTTTTATCTTAGCTATTATGACAGGTGTAAGATGGTATCTCAGAGTTGTTTTGATTTGCCTTTCCCTGATGACTAAGGATGTTGAGCAGTTCCTTAAATGTCTTTCAGCCATTTGAGATTCTTCTGTTGAGAACTCTCTGTTTAGCTCTACAGCCCATTTTTAATTGGACTTTTAGGTATTTCGATGTCTAGTTTCTTGAGTTATTTACGTATTTTTGGAGATCGGCCCTCTGTCAGATGTGAGATTGGTGAAGATCTTTTCCCATTCTGTAGGCTGTCATTTTGTCTTATTGACCGTGTCCTTTGCACTACAAAAGCTTCTCAGTTTCAAAAGGTCCCATTTATTAATTGTTGCTCTCAGTGTCTATGATACTGGTGCTATATTTAGGAAATTATCTCCAGTGCCAATATGTTCAAAACTACTTCCTACCTTCTCTTCCATCAGGTTCAGAGTAACTGGATTTATGTTGAGGTCTTTGACCTGTCCCTACTGCATGAGCCAGCTTTTTGGAACCCAGTGCCTATGGTGAGACACTTTACACAGCCTTGGTGCAGGATGAAGGGGCTTGGACCTGCCTCAACCAAATGTACCAGGTTCTGCTGACTCCCCTTGGGAGACCTTGCCTTGGAGGAAGAGGGAATGGGGGGTGTGTTGGGGGGAAGGCTGGGGGATGGGAGGAGGGAGGACAAGGGAATCTGTGGTTGGCATGTAAAATGAATAAGACATCTCTTAATAAAAATTTATTTAATAAAAATAAATATAAAATGTAAATATGAGTTATTTATAGTTAAAAAAAAAGAACCCAAGAGAGGGACTGGAGAGATGGTTCAGGAGATAAGAGAGCTTATTGCACATGTATCAGGATCTGAGTTCAAACCTCCAAGGCCCAAGTCGAAAGCCAAGTGTACCATGCATGTACCCATAACCTCAGTGCTCTGGGTAGGCAGAGAAAGTAGACCTGTGTCTCACTGTCTGCTCGCCTACAGCCAGGTTCTGTTTAAAACCCTGTCTCAAAGGAATAAGACCTAAAGTGATGGAACTGGTCACTTGATGCTCTTAAGCTTAGGCACAGGCATAACACCTATACAGCACCTGTGCATAACACACACACACATACACACACACACACACACACACACACGGGAGAGAGAACTGATAGAGAAGGATCCTAATAAAACGGCACCTCACAAAGTGCTGTTCTGTCATGTAGGAGCTTTGGAGTATTGTCTTCAAGACACATTCCATTAAGAAGGAATGATCTGCTGGAGCATTGGGAAAGATATAAAAGGCTTGTTTCAAGGATAGATCTGAAAGCTTTTGCCTTGCTTTAAATGTTATACCCCAAGCCCCGAGACTGTCCTAGACTGTTGATTATTTTTTCTGTTTTCCTCCCCTTTCTTAAATTCTAATCCCATCGCTTTTATTTTTCCTTTTTTTATGACTTCCAAGTTGTTTAATTTTCTCTCTCATTGAACTCATTATTTTATTCTTAATATTTAAATGCTTGCGTTGTGACCAGGCACGGCTGACATTGTTTTTAGGATATAACTTGAGTGGTAACAAATGATTTTGTGTGTGGTTTGGCTTCTTAACCAAAAAAAGAAAAAAAAGTTCCTCTATTTAATTGACATAAAATTTGTTTATTTTGTCAAAAAAGCAAGTAAATTACTTTTCTTTCTAGGTAAGTTTTTTATCCTCCATCTAGCTTCACTTATCCATAGTTGGTAGTGATATTTACAGATAAGTTTTTATCTCTGTTTTTTACAGTTGAGTGATAGTAATTGCAGGTAGACTGAGGCACAGAAGAAGGGCAGGAGTTCATTAGCAAGTGCCAAGAAAAGATGACAGAAGTGTTTGCTGGTCATGATTCACACAACTGTTCTACTCAATCGAGGTTATCACCAAAACACCAGATTGGTGGGGTGATGGATGGGAAGCCACAGAGCGCAGTCCCTGCTGCTATGTCAAAGGATCTCAGTGCTTCTGTGTGTCTGCAAGGAACAGTGCGGGGCAGGGTTGATATTGTGGAGGGTGGGGAGGAGAGGCGTGTGGGGTGAACTAAACAGTTAGGAGGGGCCACGTGTAGGTCGCAAGATTCTTGTTAAACTTCAGGGTTTTACAACACTTTGGCTTCGGTGTTAAATCCAGACTCTTGTTTTCTGAGAGAACATTTTATTGTCATAGCTCACAGACTGTCTGTGAATGCTTTCCTGCTTCAGCCTCAGAGTACTCTGTTTGAGGCAGAGATGGCATTGCTTGCAAAGTTTGGATTGTTTAGGGTTTTCACAGATTTATAACTACTATTCTAGGCTCTAAGGAGTCACTGAAAGGTTTCATTCAAAGATAAAACACTGTCCTTCTACCATTTAGAAAGTTGGACAATAGAGCAGAGTGTGACTAAACTCACTCTGGCAGAAGATAAATGTTCTGTGCTGTAGTTTCTAGATCTTTCCCTTTCTTTTTTGTTCGTTCTTCAACTAACCCTCCATTGTACTATAATGCCCACCTGATATTCTGTTCTCTTTCCCAATATATCAACTACTAAAATGTGAACCTTAAAAATAAAAATGAGAGAAATGTGTTGAATTTGAAAGTGCCATTTCAGAAATGAATTCATAATTATGGTACACTGCCTGAAGAAGCATTCTGATTATACACATTTTAAATTATACTACATTTACTACTATATATTTATCATTGGTGTCCTGGACACACCAAGTTACAGAGCAACATCAATCTATATAAACACACAGAAATAGCCCAGAAATTCTCAGATACCCTGCGACCTAATGGGTCTCAAGAATGCTAGGTAAGGAGAAATCACTAAATCATGTTGCTTTCTTCCATGTAGGATCTAGAATGCATCTATTCTGATTAGATCCCCTTTTAACCTGAACTTTGAGGTGATTGCAGACTAACCCCATGTGGCTGGTGGGTCAGTTGGAGCCACCAGGTCTTTTTTCTCCTGGAAACTTGAGTTCATGTTTTGATATTTTCAACTCTTGCAAAACCTTCCTGATGAAATCAAGGTATCAGATTGCAATTGTCTCCTTTTTACATTCCCCCACTGTAGTCTGTTGACCTTTTCAGTATTCGAAGCAAGATTTCCAAAGAGCTGCCCACTCCTTTCTCCTCCTATTAAAATGTCCAGTGACTTGTTGCAGGGACTAAGATGACTGGCCAACTGAGATGGAGAATTTTAAAAAGGTCAGCATGGTTCAACGCTCCATGTATTTCTTGGGATTGGTAAAGTGTTTTTTATATATATATATATATATATATATATATATATATATATATATATATATGCACTTTAAATATTTAAAAAAAAATAAAACCCAAACAAATGATTCTAAAATACAACATAACCTGCCAATGCCCTTTCTAAACTGGATCTAACTTTTCTTTTTTCTTTTTTTTTTTTTTAAATCAGCTTTGTTTGTGTTCCTACTTAGAGAACTGGAACGTATATAACCCATTTCAAAATGATAAAGTTTCAAGCAGTATGACAGCTATTTATAATCTTCATGAGCCCAGGCACATGTGTATCTCTGAATCCATTCAGCTACACCAAATTTAAGAACAAAAACATGAAACTCATTCAAATAAAAGACCCTGTTCTTTCTGCTTCTTCAGGGACATTGCAGGAATTTTCTTTTAGTAAGTCATCAGCATTGGTGACATCACTGTGCAGGGACACCCACTCTGCATCAAAATACAGCAATAGGAAGCATCATTATCATGGACACTCACTTTGCATTAACATACAGCAATAGGAAGTAAGTTTAAGGGTGATTTGGCAAAGCCAAGGAGATAAACATGTTTCAGAGGTACATGAGTGTCCACAGTCTTTTGGGGTCAGAACTAAATTTCAAATTCCTTGCACATCCAAAGCCAAACACATTACAATACAAGGTAGCATTACCATAGGGTTGTAACACACACTATCTGTGATATATATATAAATTACACAAATCCTTGAATATAACTATCATGCAAGACTAGTATTTTCTTCATTTTATTTACTACTGGGAACACAGCTATTGCCTAGGAGTCAATTGCACAAATACTGAATTGAACAAAGAATAGGAATTGGATACAAGTATATAATTTTTACACACAGATTGTGAAAATTTTTTCAAAGGTGTCATGGAAACTAAAAGAAGTGTAAATAGAAAAATATATCAGCACACAATAAATGTAGAAAAAATAAAGATAGTCCAGTTTGATATTTAAAATTTCAATAATGAGATTTTTTTTAATTGAGGGAATAAATTAGGATCTTCACTTTGGAACTTTAGAAAAATGAATATAGACAGTGCTTATTTTCATATTAAAATAAGAGTTCAAAATAGCAGTTTCAAAACCAGGCTTCAAGTTTCAATATATGTTTATAATATCAGTGTGTGTGTGAACCTCTCTCTCTCATGAACACATATATAGTACATATATATATGACAGATATATAGATAGATAGATAGATAGATAGATAGATAGATAGGTAGATAGGTAGATAGGTAGATAGATAGATAGATAGATAGATAGATAGATAGATAGATAGATAACGATATATATCTACCCATCCCCTGGGAAGATTTTCTCTATAAAATTCTGTTAATAATAGCTGTTGCATAGAAAAGAACTGTTCATGAGTACATTGAATTAATGACTTTATTTTTATACTTAATACTTGGAATTATCTCGAGACATAAAGCCATGAAAACCTACT
The DNA here is from genome assembly GCA_902168325.1 of Peromyscus nudipes. Lineage (NCBI taxonomy): Eukaryota > Metazoa > Chordata > Mammalia > Rodentia > Cricetidae > Peromyscus > Peromyscus nudipes. The sequence continues at coordinate 73,689 of CABHPH010111575.1, forward strand.
CACTCACTAAAAAAAAGACTACTTTTTAAAATATCTACTACAAAGTCCAAGTACTAAGTTAAAAAGGAATAAAAACTATACAACAGATAATATCTGCCATGAAATTCTAGTCTCAAGGAGAGATTAGAACCAAATAAATATACCATTCTCTAAAGTAGCATCTTTTCAACATGGTATTCGATTACTCAGATCTGGCTATTTCTTCTTTTATTTTAGTTATGGAAAATATTCTGTGCTTATATAGGAGACTGCAAAAGTGCTCTCATTTAGGACACATTAGCTAATTGGGAATGGGTTTTGTAACACACCCCACTCAGAGAAAGTGGCATAAAGTGATTAAACTGTGACCAGCTGCAGGTTAGATAAACAAATTCACATGTAAATATGTTTTCAGTGTTTATTGTTTGCGCTTAAAATTAGGAGGTAAAAGTTAGCATTAAAATAATCTTTCCAATCTAAAATTATTCCTCTGACAGTTTTTAATTAACAAACTTTTTTAAAGCAATATATCATCATAGCAAAGTAAAATAAAAGTACATACATGTCTCCTTATCCACCATGTGGAGCAAACACTAAAACATCAACATCTTTTGATAGCATGGGACTACTGTGGCACTCTGTGATGCTGTGTTGACACAGTGACACATAATCACCCACAGAACAGAAGGCCTACCTCTCAGTGTACATGCCATGGTTTGGTCAGATAGGCACTGGGATAAGCAGCCACTGAAACATCATGGAGACTAGTCTCACTGTCCTGTGAAGCCTTTGTTTCTTGGTGCTTGCTATTACGATCCCACCTCTGGTAGCAATTTGTCTTTATGGTTGTCACAGTTTTGTCATTTGAAGAACATCATATGGATGGATTCATCCAGTATTCTGCTTCTCCTTGTGGTTTTGTTCACTGTTTGATATTCATCCGCCACCCCTCCTTGTCTTTGGATGGCTTTCTGGTTCACTCTCTGGATGCACTCCCTTGCTGAAGAACGTTTGTTTACTCCTATGCTTTGACAATCGAGTTTCAATAAAGCCATCTCATAATATGTGATGCTCAGGTAGGAAAGGCCAAAGCTTTTCGGTTTTGGTGTTAGGATAGTGGGTTTAAAAATGCATTTATTTTTATTTTATGTGCATTGGTATTTTGCCATGGGTGTCAGGTCCCCTGGAACTGGAATTACAGACAGTCGTGTGCTGGTATATGGGTACTGGGAATTGAATCATGGTCCTCTGGAAGAGCAGTCAGTGCTCTTAAACACTGAGCCATCTCTCCAGCCTGATAGTGTTTTTTAAAATTAATTAATTAATCAATCAATTAATTGGCAAATATCAAGCTACATTTTGTGATAGAATTCCCCTGAACAACCAATGGGAAGACCTGCCACTGGTATACAGTGGTGTTCTCTTCTGGGCTCATCTTTCCAGGAGGTGTACAGTACTGAGCTCCGGGAGTTCTAATTTGAAATTCCCTAAGATGTCTGACATCAAGCTTACTCATGCTCACTCAGTTGCAGTCTGTGGACAATCTTTGCTGAACTGTCTGCTTGGATCTTTGGCTCATGTTTGAATTTATTTGTTCACTGCCTTCATACTGAGTTTTAAGGGGCCATTGTATATTTTGGACAACAGTCCTTTTTACTCTTGTAAGTTTTGCACATATTTTTTTTGCAATCTATAGCTTGTTGTTTGTTTTTAAAATTTACTTGACGATGTCATTTGTAGGGCAGTTTTGTTTTTATAGGTGTTTACCTTATCTGGTTTATTTTATGGGTCTGTCTTTGGACACTGGATAAAACTCATCACCTCGTCACTTTGTGTGACTTGCCATTCTTATATTCAGTTGTATTCTGAATTGTTCAATCTCAGTTGCCATTCACTTGTTTATACTGCAAACAAATCAACACACAAAATTCGTTTATTCAGAAAGAGGATGGTTCAGGGGCTAATTTCAGCACAAAACGAAGTGAAGACTACAGACAGATTAGCATCACTTTACAGGACTTTTGAAAATAAATTTAGATCTGGACAAAGTAGAAAAGCTTCAACTGGCATTACAGTAGGAAAGTGATCACAAGCATGGGACACACCATCCCAAATAAGGCAAATACATTCCCCACTTTGTTTTTCTGTGTGAATGTCCGGCTGCTTCATCTGTGTTGAAAATCACAGTTTTGCACCCAGCTATGACTTTTTTACTTTGCCCTCTATCCTGATCTTTTGGTCCTTATTTCCCAGTGTCACACATCTTTATTGCTGTCAGTCTGTAGTATGCTGAATCTGTCTAAATGTTCTGATTCTGTTACATTTCCATACACATTGTCATACCAGTTTGCTTTGCTTGGGCATTTGGACTGTGGTGGAACTTTAAATAAAATTCAGAAAATGACGTCAGCATTAATTTTTCATGATGGTAGGTGCCTGTTATTATTTCAGTTCTTCCTTGGTGTATGTTATCATTTGTAATAGTGTTTCCCACAAATATATGTGGTGGTAATGTGTTCCCCAAAATATTGTAGATTCCTGCTACAAATATATTTTGTGCATGAGCTATTTAATGCAGTTATGCTACATATCAGTTACACAGTTAACCACATGAAACACTTGGCTCTGAAACACATAATAAACAGTCAAGCAAATGTTCATAATACTTTTAAACACTTGTTTTTTTTTATGTAAGCTCAAATGATAAAATGTAATTTTGTTACACTTGTCTCTTTGATTGGCAATTATATATGTATACATACATGCTCATTTTACACATACTTTATTAGATTTATATTAAAGCATCTTAGTTGAGGCAGAGAGGAAGCTGGAATAATGACAATATGCTTCCACCATCTATTTCTCCATTGTTATTATAGAAGAGATGGACTTTATAAGAACAGTGCGTCCCACTCATTTGCCATGATTTCTTATTGATCCCAGTAACTTTACAGCAATTCTTTCAAATTTTCTTCATGGCTAATATTATAATTTCTAAGTTCAGATAGTTTTACTTCATGATTCAAGATCCTTGTATCTTTTCTTTTTTTTTTTTTTCTCCAGAGCTGAGGATCGAACCCAGGGCCTTGTGCTTACTAGGCAAGCACTCTACCACTGAGCTAAATCCCCAGCCGCCCCTGTACCTTTTCTTTTTGATACAACTCCACAAGCTGTTGAGAAGCACTGCTTAGTAGGGAAGTTCTTCCTGCTGGCTGATCTTTGTGTCTAAACTTGTGATTATCTCCGTCTCCAGCATTTTCTTCTGGATTACATAACTTCCTCCAACTATGCACAGCTTCTTAGACATTCCACCACCTCCTGGCAAAACCCTGGGATTTCTGACAGAACTTTTTAATACATAGTCCTGAAGGAACACTGTGATCCCACCTCCAGTGTTCTCCACCCCACCTGCACCACAGGCTCCGGTGAATCTTATCTTTGAGAGTCCTTACATCTTATCCCTTCTAGTATTTATCAGATGTCTAAATTCAATCTCCTGTTAAAAGACCATGAGCCTCTGTGGAAACCAATAATCCATCACATACCTTCATGAAATGGTGACATTGAGTCAACATTCTATTTCTACAAGGGTATAGTCTGGGAACCATCAAGTCCTAATCCTGCAAGCCTGCCATCCAGAACACAGGGTGCAGTCGTGCCATGATTGTATTTGCAACTTAAGTCCCAGAGGCTTTGGGCATGCCACACTGCAACCCTGCTGGCTGCATTCCACATGTCATACCCTGGGTTGGTTCTGCTCCCTGTCTGTAGTTCCCTTCCACAGTTTTCTGTGCTTCTCACAGGTCTAACATCCTGGTTCTTCATTGCAGCTTGGCTTTAGTCGCACAGCTTTGCACACTGCCTTGTCATTGGAAGCTTATGGGAACTTGGTACCCAGACTATCCTTAAAATCTCAATGGAGGCTTCTGTCCCTCTGTGACCACCACATGTGAATGTCTGCAAAGCTAACCTCACATATGTAATATGTAATGCTGAGTCCAGTGATTTCGTTCTTCACTGCTGTGGTGCCTCTACGTTCCTCCATGGTGCAGCAGCTCCTGGATAACCAGGATGACTCAGGACTTTTTCATCAGATTCTTCCCTTGAGAGCTTTGTAAACAAAATTGTACCTTCAGACTTTTGAAACTATGATATGTAGTGTCTAGCTCATCTATGACACACCCTTGGGATTGTTTCCTATTGTCATTTTGTAAAATCACAGCTTCTTTTAGTGAGGCTAATATCTCTGCCAACTGCCTCTTCCTTGGTACCCATTTGACACACTTCTTTTCTGGCCAAACTAAAAGTTTTCCAAATGTTTCTCTTCTACTCTTTTTAAATCTTGTTTCTTCCTCTAAATCTGGCTAAATGCAGAGATTGAAGCATATGTTGAGTGCTCTATTTTGAAGTTTCATCCACTAGATTAATCAGTGTATCACCTTTAGACCCAGGTTTCTCAGTGTCTCAAACATTATAATAATATAATTAGAATTTCTGCCATGGAATGAAAAGGACGTCCCTTAGTCAAATCCCTAAGAGCCCCCATTCTCCATTGAAACCTGTCTGCATGTGTGCTAGCTCCAGTATCTCAGTGACAGCACAACTACACATTGTTTGCCTTTCCATGCTTTGAATTGCTTCTAGTCTACTCCTCCAAACTTCCTAAACACCTGCAGTTCCAGTACAAAGATTCTTCCATATCACATGGTATAATAACTTCAACAACCCGATTTTCATTACCAGATCTTCCTGTGAGTCATCCTTCTGACATCTTAACTAAATGTGAGATACTTAATCATTAATTTACAGGGATGAATGTCTTATTTGGGTTTATTTTTAAGGTTTAGTTCCATGCTTGCTTGATAATTCTCTTTGGCTATGGAGCAGTAAATAATGGTGTCAAGAGGTGTCCATGGCAGCTCCTCATATAATGGTACCTGAGAACTAATGAGTGAAAGGAGTAGAGAACTGAGGTTCCAATAAGGTTTTAATGACCAGCTTCCTTCAACTGCATTCCACATTTTGATATGTCTCTTCTGTTGCAATAATGCTAAGGACAGAGGACCAGCCTTCATCAAGTGGGTCATTGGAAGATATTTAAGATGTAAATAATAACAATAGAACACCCAAAATTATTGGTTATGATATGTGATATAGGGAAACACCAATATGGTCTGAAGAAAGATTTTTCTCTTTCTTTTGGCTCATCTCTTTATTACCTATCTTTATCTATTTTTTACTATATTTGTCTATCTCTACTTAATTATCTATTTATCATTTATGATCTATATATCATCTGTTTATCTACCTATCATCTATCTATATATGCTCCTCTCTCATAGTAAGACAGTCACTTTATTTTCACAAAGAAATTAGATTTTTCTTATAATTTATAAAATATTTATTCTCTGAACTCACTATACATTCAAAAGGTTCTGTCATTAAATGATATTTAATATGATATTGGTCTACATAAATGATGCACTATTTTGAAAATTTAGCTGTGTAATATGGATGGATACAGTGTTAAAAATTAAATATGATGCTAGTATTCAATCTAAAACATGAAGCAATGGAAAACTTGTCAGGGAGTTTATTATTTAGTCTAGTGTAATTAATAAATTTGTTTGTTTCAGATAACAGTGGCTTCCTCCAGGGATATCAGCTAATGAGGACTTCATATGCCATATTTGAAATAAAAGTGTGAACTGCTTTCAAGCTGTTTGAATAATGTTACTGCAATTTAATATTAACCTAAAATTTTCATGAATTCTTAGATTATTTTTTGAAAACTAATAAATTACTCAATATTGACTTAGTATCTTAATTAACAGCACAATAAATAATGTATCTGACCTAAAGTAATTAGTTTACAGAGTTTACATAATTGATTACAATTTATAGAAAATACTCACTGAGTTTTTATAAAAAGCTGATCCATTTAGCAGAAGTAAGGAAAATGAGCCAAAGCTTATCATATCATTAGTCAGAAGAAACAGCCAGTGATGTTCAGGAGAAATGTTCTTCCCTCCAGTCCACAGGGGAACTATTTAATAAACTGCCACTTGGATGTGCTAAATGATGTCCCAATAGACAGAGGAGATGTCTCTCAAACTCTAATTCGCACTATGGGAGCAGTTTGCTCACAGGCAAGTTTAGGCCTGATGTATCAGACTCAAAAATGCCAGGACACTCTTGTAAATATAATTGACAACATATGAATGTTGCAAAAATTTACCTCCCCATTTTTTTCTCTTCCAACTGTGAAGTCCATAATTCACCAGGGTGTGGCTTAAAGAAGCCAGTTTCTTGTTGACGGGTAGGGATCACATCTGATGTTTTAATTCAGCAAAATGTTCCCAGGGTTTCCTGTGTGGTAAGACTCAAATGTTTTCAAAATATGCTCAGGCGTTTGCATCAGATATGAATGAAATTTCTGGAAGGGTCTTCCCCTTTTGATTAATATAACTTTTATATTAAATCAGTTTCCTCAGTTTATATGACTTTTGGGTACTTTGCAAAATATTGGGAATATAAGAAGCTATAAAAAGTAATGCAGGGTTTTATAAAAAATGTTCTTGGCAAACATTTTTAAAGAAGCTATTTTTGATTTTTCAGTGAAAGTGCTGAACCATGAACATGACCACAGTTTTCTGGAGAAGACAAGTTCTCAATATCACTTCCCCAAGTACACAGCACTATTCTCTACTTGCTTTATTAAAGCTGCCTTTTGGTGTGTTCTTTCAGGGACATTCTACAAAGTGTAAATGAGAACATCCAAAAAGAGGTAAAGTAAAAAAAAAATCTTCAGATGTGAGTACATATCCTGGATTAACTGTAGAAACCAGATAAATAAAAAAGACCATTGCTAGGGTAGGGGTGAGAAAACAATAGAGAGGGGAATAATATTCTACAAGTGGCTTGATGGGATTACATTTATATATGCATATATACACATACTTATATGAATGTAAAAATAATTAATTAAAAAAGTAATAATTTAAAAGAGAACAAGGAAGGGCATATGAGTGAATTTGGAATGAGGAAAAGGAAGGAAGAAATAATCTATTATATTTTAATCTGAAAAATGAAAGAAAGAAAAAATATAGTCAAGGTACTTCAAAGGTCTGTTCTGGTTAAAGGGGACATTTTAGTAGGGCAGTAATGAAAAAAACAGTTGGAAAGGTAAAATGGCAGAGTCACTGTGTATTCACTTCACCTTGATCTAAACCCTGGGGTGTTTAATATCACTTTTCAAAACCTTATAGTCTATATGCCATGAAATTTCTAATGAATGAATGAACTGGGGGATTTTAAAGTTAGAAATGAATTTGTAAGCTGTCTAGTCACAATCCCTTCTTATAATGACCAAAGAAAGCAAATCAAAAGGAGGAACACAGCTAAATACTACACAGTTAGATAACGGGAGAAGCAGATCAGAGCCATGAGCCTTTTTCCCTGCTAAGACAATCCATTTTATAGAATAATCAAAATAATTTGAACCTTTCCATAAGGTTTCAAAGCACAAAGAAAAATGAAGAGAGAAATCTTTATCTTTTAATTGGGAAGATCTGTTTTTTTTGTTTGATAAGTTTGCAAAAACCATTCAAAGGACACAGAGAGACAATATTATCAGTCTGCTTCTGCCTCCTCAGTGATCCGTCGAGAATAATGAACTTGTGAATATTCTGGGATTTTATTAAAGACTCCTTAAATGTTTAGATAATGGAATGAAAATCATATTTTAGAATGAAGGACTAATACTTACATCTTGTAAAACATTCACTTTCTAATTTCTTTTTTAAAAATTAAAATTTAAAAATTTAAAAATTTTGCTGTTCAATAACAAAACCTGTCAACTCTAAAATATGCACAGAATAAGACCAAGGTTGGATAAAACACAGGGACAAATAGCTGAACGAATGGAAACACATGAACTGTGAACCAATGGCTGAGGGGCCCCCAACTGGATCAGGCCCTCTGAATAGGTGAGACAGTTGATTGGCTTGATCTGTTTGGGAGGCATCCAGGCAGTTGGACCAGGTCCTGTGCTCAGTGCATGAATTGGCTGTTTGAAACCTGGGGCTTAGCAGAGACACTTGGCTCAGCCTGGGAGGAGGGGACTAGACCTGCCTGGACTGAGTCCACTAGGTTGATCTCAATCCTCGGGGGAGTCTTTGCCCTGGAGGAGATGGAAATGGGGGGTGGTCTAGGGGGAAGGGGAGCAGGGCAGGAGGGGGGAGAACAAGGGAATCCGTGGCTGATATGTAAAATTAAATTATATTGTAAAATAAAATAAAATAAATTCAAAAAAAGACATAGCTGTGCATATGAATGTAAATGTTCAAGGTTCACAATGTCTAGAAGTGTGGTAAAGTAAAATATGTGCACAAGTGCAGCTGTAAATGTTTTTCAATAAATGTATTTTGGTGCCTCTTAAAAAAAAATAAAAAAGACAACTCCCAGGCCCAGTCAGGAATGTTACAGCTGTTGCTCACAATCCTGGTGTACACCTCTAACTAAACTGTTGATCTCGAGGGAAAGAGAACTTGGGGGAGAGGGAGATCCCAAATGGATCAAGAACAGAGAGGGAACACAAGGAATGTTCATGGTAAATGAAGACCACATGAGAATAGGAAGAAGCAAAGTGCTAGAGAGGCCCACAGAAATCCACAAAGATGCCCCCACAATAGACTACTGGCAATAGTCGAGAAATAGCCTGAACTGACATACCCTGGTGATAGGATGGCCAAACACCCTAATTGTCATGCTAGAAACCCCATCCAGTGACTGAGGGAACTAGATGCAGATATCCACGGTCAGGCTCCAGGTGGAGCTCCAGGAATCCAATTGGCGAGAAGGAGGAGGGTTTATGTGAGCAAGAGTTGTTGGGACCAGGGATGGATGGAATACAGGGACGAGTGGCCAAACAAATGGAAACACATAAACTGTGAACCAATGGCTGAGGGGCCCCCAACTGGATCAGGCTTCTGAATGGGTGAGACAGTTGATTGGCTTGATCTGTTTGGGAGGCATCCAGGCAGTTGGACCAGGTCCTGTGCTCAGTGCATGAATTGGCTGTTTGAAACCTGGGGCATAGCTGAGACACTTGCCTCAGCCTGGGAGGAGGGGACTAGACCTTCATGGACTGAGTCCACCAGGTTGATCTCAATCCTTGGGGGAGTCTTTGCCCTGGAGGAGATGGAAATGGGGGGTGGGCCGGGGGCGGGAGGTGGGGCGGGAGGGGGGAACGGGGGAATCTATGGCTGATATGTAAAGTTGAATTATATTGTAAAATAAAATAAAATAAATTCAAAAGAAATAAAATTAAACTAAAAAAGATGTAAGGGGATTACCATCAATTTGGGTTATGATAAAAAATGCAATCTTTCAGCTATCTGGGGTTTGCAAGATAAGGATAAATTAAATGAAGGAAGAAAGAATCAATATTCTGAACTCTATGCTCTGATTTGCGCATATGAGATCCCAGGGTTGAAAAGTGTATTATATCATTTGAGAAAAAGCTAACAGCTGGAAATCTTTGTGATCTGCAGGACAACAGATGTATGTACAAGGGTGGGTACCTATGTGAGCATGCATGTATCATCCATCTGTTTTCTATCATCCAATACATACCTCTATAATCCAAGTAACATCTATCATTTATCTATCTAGTATCCATCTATGTATCTATGTATCTATCATTTATGTATCTATCATCTATGTATGTATGTATGTATGTATGTATGTATGTATGTATGTGTCTGTCTGCCTATCTATCTATCTATCTATCTATCTATCTATCTATCTATCTATCTATC
>CABHPH010111576.1:0-20634 GCA_902168325.1 Peromyscus nudipes
TGGGTCTCTGAAGGAGTTGAAGATTATTTAGTTATAGTTGAAGATTAATTAGGATAGAAAGTGAATTAGATACACTAGGATAGATAATAGAATTATTTTCTCTGAATTTGTTAAATACAAATAGACTAGATATTGTTTAGGTAGTTATTACTTGTATATATTGTATATAGTTATTGTACTTCTGTATATAGTTTTTCTTATGTTAGTTATAAGCGTTTTCCTTTTTTTCTTTTATTAAAATAGAAAAGGGGAAATATGGTGATATTTTCTTTTGTACCAAAATGTTGTATGTTAATAAATAAAGTTGCCTAGGGGTCAGAGCTATTAGCAAGCCATAGCCAGAGTCTGGCGAACAAGTAGTGACGAGGCAGTCAGGTGGTTGGGTTTACAACCAATGAGAAGGCAGAACAGAATTCTATTTAAAGACAACCCACAGGAAATACCTCCCTTTTTTTGCTCGGAGAGGTTGCTTCGGCGAAAGAGGCAAGCCAGCGGAAAGCGGGTAAGGCTCTTAGCTCTGACCTCTTGGGTTTTTCTCTTTACCTTGGCTTTGTGCTTCTTCTTAAATACGTCTACAGAAATCTTACATGACAAAAACAGACTTTATATTAAAAAGTGATATATCTTAGGCATCATAAACTTATAAGCAAATTCTTATTAATTACTTGTTTTTGGGAGGCAGGATGTTATTATATAGCCCTGGCTGGCCTGAAACACACTGCATAGACCAGGCTGTCCTCAAACTCAGATCTGCCTGCCTCTGTCTCTGCCTCCTATGCGCTAAGATAAAAGGTGTGTGCCAACACATCCAGTTATAATTAAACTCTTACTATCCACCCTAAATTCTCTTCTCCCACTGCCATTTCAACTCCTGGCATGACAATTCACCCCACAGCTTTCGCCAGAACCCAGACATCACTCCGGTCACCTTCTGAGTGACTTGTCACACTCAATTCATTGACATGATGTCATCCTTCCAATTCTGTTGCTTCTCTCCAGAATACATCATTGTTCATTTCTCTGCAACCTCACTGCCATCACACTAACCTAACTTCCATCATTTCTATTATCTTGACATCTCCTAACTAGGCAACCCTCTTCTATACCCATTCCTCTTCAAGCAGTGGAATGGTGTTTTTGAAACATAAATGCAATCACTAGGCCTTTGTGGTGATATTTTATTTGTGCACCCCAATAAAGCTTATCTGAGGATCCGAGGAACTAGCCAGCCACTATATTAATCATAGAGGTCAGGCAGTGATAGCACACACCTTTAATCCTAGTATTTGGGAGGCAGAGATCCATCTGGATCTCTGTAAATTCAAGGCCACACTGGGAACAGAGCCAGGCATGGTGGCACACACCTTTAATCCCAGCACTAGTTAACCATAGAGGTCTGGAGGTCTGTACAGACAGACAGGAAGTGATAGAGATGGGAGGACAGAGAAAGTAAGATAGCAGAACACAGATATATAGGTGTGAGTATACAGGAAGTTGCTCTCTGGAGGCTGAGGAGATGGTAAGGTGAGGTTGGCTGTAACTTATTCTATTCCTCTGATCACTCAGTTTTCAGCCAATATCTGGCTCCAGTGTTTTTTTTTGTTTTTTTTTTTATTAATAAGACCATTTAGCAGTTTGTCTTACAGGCCCTGCAATGATCTCCTTCCATACTTTGACCAGGCTCAAAACCCCTACAAGCAGTAATAGGCACTAAAAGCAGATCCTCCCTCCAAACTCATCCTACACTCACCAGTTCCAACCATTGCCTGGAGTCTTTTTTAAAGACAACAGTTTTATTGAAATATAATTCACATGTCATATAATTCATACATTTAGCCAATTACAAGTCACATCCTGTCTTCCCTCAACCACTCAATCTAGGCCCCACTATTCTTTGTGTCTCAGTAGATTTTCCTATTTTGGATTTCAGATGAGTGGAATGCTGTAATAGGTGACTAGCATCTTTACTCATCATATAATATTTTCAAGATTTATATATATTGTATTGTGCATTATTACTTTGCATAAAGCCTTTTGCATAAGCCATTTCTCCCACCTTCCCTTTTTAAAAGATTCATTTATTTTTATTTTTATGTATGAGTGTTTTACCTGAATGGGCAATGCATGCATGATTGCTGCCTGCAGAGGCCAGAGGAGAACACTAATTAAACTATTCCATATTTTTATAAGTTTGAAATTTTTCATAATTAAAAAATTAAAAGCCATGCATGGTGGTGTATGCGTGCAATCCTAATACTCTAGGTGAGACAATGGAGACTGGAGAACCCTAAGTTTGAAGCCAGCCTAGAACAGGTAGTGAGACCCTATCTCAACAAAAAGCCCCAGATGCCTCCTCGTCCTCTGGGCTTCACTTTGAGTATCACCTGACCTCCACCACTGAGCTAGCTATCGCCCATCTGTCCTTCCTAGTACTTAAAAACAAAGGGAGACGAGAGAACGGCAGAGATAAAGTTTCATGCAGCTCAGGCTGGCCTGGAATTCACTAAGTAGCCAAAGCTGGCCTTGAACTCCTAATCCTTCTGCCTCTACCTACCAAGTTCTATGGTTACAAGATTACAGCACCATGCCTAGGCTTTTCAAAAATCATTTTGCTTTCATTATTGTGTTTTGTGGGCTCATGGGAGATGATACACATGTGGAAGTCAGGGGACAATTGAGTGTAGTTGGTTCTCTTTTTCCATCTTTCCCCCCCCTCTTTTTCCATCTTTATGTGGGGTCTGGAGATTGAACTCAGGTCAGATTTATGCAGGAAGCATCTTTACCCACTGAAACACCTCACCAACCCCTGGCTTTTATCAAATGAATAAAAGTATTTGTCTCATTTATTTATCATCTCTGTTCTATCTAGAGCAAGCTCCGAGCAAAGCGAGAGACCACGTCTGGAGTCTAGAACCAGGTAGGCATGCAAACACATAATGAACAGAATAGGTGGAAGGCCCAGAACTCCATTTTCAATCTTCCTTCTGGATCGTCCCATATCAGTTTCTCTGAACAGTGAAAAAGGAGTGATCTGACTCCTCCCACTCTCTTCTGTGCTCATATTTTCTCATTACTATATTGACCAATAACAATCAAGATATTACAATCACAAACATTAAGTTCAACTCATGTCTATTTTTCTTCACTCCAGAACCATTTATTCATGTCTTTCAATAGACAAGCTCATAGAGCTCAGTTTATATTAGCAGAATGCCAGGCTGGTACCATGGTCTCACCAGTACAGTTGCAAGGCCCTCTTGGAGCTGGCTTGCCACGGAAAGATGACCTCAACTCATGAACCCGTTTGTTTAGAACTTCATAATCAATTAAGTCGTCCATTAGTGTACATACATGTTTATGGCCTAAATATTTACAATAGTAATGCCCATCAGTCTTTGTATTTGCTCATCTACACTGCTCAAATAGAAATTTTTGGATTTTTCCTTGCTGTTATATAACTAAGAAATTCTGTTAAATCTCAAGAATACTGGTGTAGAACTGAGGGTACAGCTCAATGGTAGAACGTACGTTTAGCATGCATGAAGACTTGGGTTCAGTCACCAGCAGCAAACACATACATACATGTATGCATGCACACACACACACAAACCCACACACTATTGGCACAACTAATCTGTCTACTTATATAGACAATGCCTCCATGAGCTCAGAAAAACTCGTAATTTCAAGTTTTACAGAAGTACCACATTCATTAAATGTGCAAGCTGCAAGCATGGTAGAACCTGCCTATAAGCTCAGCCTGGGGAAAGGGAAGGTAGACGCATTGCCACAAGTTTGAGGAAACCCTGGAGCTCTACAGCGGATACCAAGCTAAAAGGGCTACAAAGGCAGACCCTGTTTTCAGAAAAAGGAGGAGGAGGAGGAAAGAAGGAAGGAAGGAAAAGAGGGGAAAGGGTACAAGCAAAGGTCTTCCATGGCTCTGTCTAACAGACTAGTTTCCAGCAGGGCTGAGCACACATTACACTTGTTAGAGGAAGAATATTCCTGAAAGATAATGTTACGATTCTTTGATGTAGCAGACAACATTGTCTGCAGTAACAAAATAAGAATGAGTATTAATGGAAAAAAACATACTTATTGTCTAGTCGTATTCTTTCCCATATACTTTTCCAGCCCACCATTTCACCAGCACTGCGGATTAAACCAGGACCTCAGACATAATAGTAAGGACTCTTCCACTGAGCCACAGCCCACCTGTCCCCTCTTCTACTACTAGCTCTCCCTCCCTCCCTTCTCCTCCAGCCCCACAGCTAGATTGCTTGGCCGTCAGAGAGCCTACCTCCAAAGCTGCCATCCAAGCCTTGGGTCAATGCCCAAGTTCTTTCCTGCTTCCATTACTTGTATCATGAAACCCTCTTTCAAAGGCCTGGCAGATCTGTGCCTAGAGACTCACCTTCTGATTGCAAAGCCATCCATCAACACAGCATGGACCGTCTGTGCAAGCTCAGGGACATGACAGTATCACCTCCACACTCCCTTCTTGCTGAATCACACACTAGATACCTTGCTTCCTGCTTTCCTTCTAGTATCCAAAGAGTTCCTGATATTCTCTCTATTCCAGATTTACTAGAAGATTCCACTGGCATAATTTCTGTTTACAGAACTCATATATTTCACATATATCCCTACTACTTCCCATTCCTAAAGAATTTACCAACATGTATATATAACACATAGAATATGAGTTGCAGTAAAGTTCTATTCTTTTTTTACTATGTTCTAAAATTTTTTATTTATTATTGTGGGTATGATGCATGTGGGTTGGAGAGCATGTGGAAAGGACAGCTCCGTGAATCAGTTCTCTCCATTCACTTTGTGAGTTCCTGAGAGCAAATCATGTCATCCTAGGTCTCATACCTGCTGAGCCATTCCACTTGTCCCAAAGTTCTACTCTTTTTTATTTTTATTTCCTGTGCATTGGTGTTTGCCTGCATGTATATCTGTGGGAGGGTGTCAGGTTCCCTGGAACTGGAGTTACAGACAGTTGTGAGCTGCCATGTGGGTGCTGGGAATTGAACCTGGGTCCTCTGGAAGTAGCCAGTGCTCTTAACCACTGAGCCATCTCTCCAGTCCTGTAAGTTCTATCCCTAATCACAAATAGAATGAAGTAATTACTATATATCAGTGAGTTTACTTAGTCCTCACAACATGAATAACAGGCAATGAAAAAGCCTGTCAGTTCATCAGAATTACATCATACAGGGCTGGAGGTAAGAGAATTAGATATGAGAACACCTGCCCCATCCCACATGGCTCCATCACTATATTTAAAGAAAGTGATATTTTCCCCTTCTCTCTTGGAATGGAAGACTAAATAAAAAGCATGTATCAAACATTTTCACCTGCTACCTGCTTCTTCTACCCTATACCCTCATTCCCTACTTCATTTATGAGTAGCAATCTGCAGACTTAAGACAATGGAAATCAATGAGAATCAGAATGTTATAGGCAACAGTTAGCACAGCATCTGATACAAAGAAGACGAAGGCATTCAAAATTATTAAAGTCATTCATTCATTCATTCATTCATTCATTCATTCATTGAGACAAGATCTCACCATGTAGACCAGCCTGGCCTTAAACTCATAGAGACCTATCTGCCTGCCTCTGACTCTCAAGTGTTGGGATTAAAAGCATGTGCCACTAAGCCTTGCTTTTTGAGGTGTCAAGAAAGGGTATTGCTGTAGGATCCTGGCTAGCCTGGTGCTGTCTATGTATGTCAGTCTAGTTTCAAACAGGAGGCAATCCTCCTGCCTCAGCCTCCCAAGCATTAGAATTACAGGTGTGTGACACTATGTCTACCAAGTAATTTTTAATATTTTTGGTTTTTAGAACTAGGAGCTCATGGTGCTACCTGGTTGGCCCAAAACTCCCAGCTCAAGTGATTGTCCTGCCTCAGCATTCTGAGTAGCCAGGACTATAAGCAAATACCATTATTTCTAGCTAATAACTTCAAAAATATAAAGCAAACTCTTTCACATAGATGAATGTTATTTCAAAATAATCCTTATTAATAAGTATTTAATATGACCATACACAGAGCATAGTGTTAGGCACAAGTCACAATTGTCCTCAAGTAACTTATCTTCAACTGAAGACTCAGGGTACAAAGGAAAGACAGGAAGAATACAAGGTAGTAGAAGCAGAAGAAAACACCGTCTATAAGGCCACTGGGCAGGACTTCTTAGAAAGGACAAGGCTTGGCAGGGTCGGAGAGATGGCTCAGCAGTTAAGAGCACTTGCTCTTGCCAAAGACCTAGGTTTGGTTCCCAGCAGCTCACAACCATCTCTAACTCCAGTTTCAGGAGGTCAGATGCTTTCTTCTGGCCTCTGTAGGCACCAAGTCTGCGCGCGCACACACACACACACACACACACACACACACACACAGTGCAAAGGCTCATACACATAACAATTTACAAAAATGAAGTAATTAAAAAAGAAAGGAAAAGGCTTGAATTTGGTTCCCACTAGTGAAATAAGACTAGGGAGTACTAGACCACAGGAACCCTCAGTGGGGAGTCAGAGAACATGGACTAAATGATGGCTCACAAAGATGGAGAGGCAAAACGAGAGCAGCTGAGGGGAAGGGCAAGTCTAGGAAAGCAGAGGCGAGTCTCCATACGGGAATGTCTCATGCATGAGGAAAGGGCAGCCCCTCCTGTCTACTCTCCAGGAGGGTTCTACTTCCTATGAAAATGCTCTGTTCTCTACTCCTTCCTGTACAAGCATTGTACAAAATGGCAAATGATATAATATGCCAAGTGAGATAAAGATAGAGATGTGATTAAAGTCTTTAACTTTATGATTAAGGTCTACATAAAAATATTACTATTCACTGTTTGTTACCATATTATTTTAAATGCAAGTGACCATGTATACTACCTTGTTGAAGAAGTTTTTGACAAAAGAAGCAATTATCTATCATTTGTAAATTTTCTCATTCTAAAGGAAAGCAGTATGTTCTCTACAGGTAAAATTTATGTAAATAAAAGTTACTTCATACCAAAAAAGTACAAAAATTTATTTTCCCAAAGTAAAAATTATTATAATTAATGTTCCATCACACATACATTAAAATCAGTCAATATTCATTTATCCAATAAATAATAAGATACTATCAATTTAATTTCATTACTTTCTCTTTCTGACAACCAAAGTCAGAGACATTCTGATAAAAGGTAAACATTAGCAAATATGAAACAAAGAGGCAGATTCTAATATTGGCTCTAGCTTTAACCCGAAGTGACATAGCCAGCAAATGCCACCCCCTCAGCTTCTGCAATTGGCAGCAAACATCTTGCATTTGTGGAATGCTTGATGGATATGTATACATTTTCTTAAAACCAAAACTTTGGACATTATGAAGTTGGACAAGGTTGGTTCTATTAACTCATAATTTGCAGATGAGGAAGCCAACTCTAAGTCACAGGCTGTGAGCACAGCCCAGGGGCGCTCACCTTAAATCCCACTTTTCCCATCAGCTAGGCCGCTTCCTCTTGCTACTTCTCAAACCATTTGTAAATAATTACAGATGTGGAAATACTCAAGTGGGCGGTACAGCATTACACAAATGAAAGTTATACTAATTAGGTTTAGGTTTTAAGGGACTAAAGCAAATTTTGTGGTGTCTCTTTTAAAGAAAAACACACACACAAATATGGGTAAAGAACTTGGAAGGGGCCCTAAAATGTAAGCTTCTCCTAGCCTCAGAAGAAGCTTGCCTTTGGATGCAACAGAAATGATAATCACCAGACAACTTAGTAAAATTAAAAATTGCCCCCCAAAACTGAGCCTCTACCCTCTAAATCACATGAAAAGAACATAAAAATACAGGGCTGAAAAATACATACACTTGGCTTTATTTCCTCATGTTCAGTCACAAAAATCCAAACAACAAAAACTTCCAGATAAAGTTGTCTTTGCTACAGCTTTATTATGACTAAAAGAACAAATTACCAATAATTATAATAAATAATTATAATAAAAGTAATAAAGAATTACTTTTCTAAAATAATTAAGCTAGAGCATCAGGTCATACATTAATTACTGTCTTATATACACACAGGCATAAACACGCACATACTCATACTTACTCACAGTTTGGCAAGCAAAAGATCTCATTAAAAAAAAAAAAATTACCTCGTCTCCGCCCATAGCTCCTGGCTGCATGTAAACACAGAAGAAAACCATGGGTATTTGTATCAAAATAGTGAATTTAGAAATTAAAGAAATGTTCACACAAACATTTTCAAAGTATTCTTGAAATGTTAATCCAAGATCCTGTTCAGCTTCACCGCTAACACACTAGGGAAAAACCTTCATGAAGCGTTAGCCAAATCACCGTCAGAACAATTCGAATGGCTGTGGCAGCTGCTGGAACTGAGCCTCACAAGTCTTATACGGGATTTTTTGGGGAATATTGGGGCCTGTTATCTATATCAGAGAAAGATAAGAGCTTCTTCTTAAGAATAATTTGTAAATCTTAGTTTGAACTTTATATTACCATCAGACATCACTCACAGGAAAAATATCCTAAATAACTAAAAGTTGTGGCATATGGTGTGCATTCCAAACTTACTACACACACATACATACTTCACAAATGCCCTGAAAATGTATAGAAGTTATAGGTCATTAGTTCTTTTTTTAAAGAATCCATTTCTGTGAATTTTTTGTATGTATGCAAGTTCACATGTACGTAGATGCACATATGTGCAAGTGTGTGTACACATACATATGGAGTCCTGAAGAGCTGGTATCATGTGTCTTCCCTAATTGCTCACCACTTTATTTACTGAGGCAAAGTCTCTTGTTGAATCAAGAGTTTGTGAGTCTGACTGTTAGCTAGCCACTTGCCCTGGGGATCCTGTCTCTACCCACTGAGTATTGGGATCACAAGCATGCATGCTTGGCTTCTATCTGAGTCCTGGGGATCCAAACTCCAGTCCTCTCACACTTAGCTTGGCAAGTGTTTTAATCTGCTGAGCCATCTCTCCAACCTAGTTTCTGTAAAATTCTTAGTGAAGTTCCTCTTACTCTCTCCATTTGTTTTCCACATCTCACCATATATCATATCACAGAAAGGAGAAAATACTGTTTTACATCTGTAAAATGAAAAGTAGAGATAGATCAAGGCTCTGGATCTGCCCAAGGCAGCCCATAATAACAGAATTGTGAAGGTTGGCTTCTTCACAACTTAGGCCCAGTCAGTGTTTAGCAGAACTGACCTGTAGCTTCATCTATCAGCAGTTACCTACAGTGGTATTCAGATGGAAAGATTAAATTTGAAACCTTCAGTTCTATAAAAACAAATGAGAACTTAAACTGCATTTAATCTATTTTTGAAGCATAAAATGCCATAAAACTCATTTACGCTGAAAAAGGATCATAATATGGACTCCTTTGTAGTATAGGATAACGGGAAGAGAAGAAAATACATTCCTCGAAGACTCCAGACTTCTCGGCAATATCATTGAAGCCACTCACAATCTCGCTGCTTTCCACTTCTCTCTGTCACTCACCTCCACCTTTGTCCCCTGTACTTCCCTCCACTCACAGATGAGAAAGGCTTACCCAGTTCAGGTCCTCCCCCCCTCATTCCCCCAACCCTATTACAACCTTTTGAATTGACACAGCTACCATTGTTCCCATCACTCTACAGGGGATGTGCTCCAAAGCATCTAAAAGGGCTACACTTCTCATTATTAGAAACCTGGAATTTATCTCCCCAACTCAAGCGTCTGTAAGTCATAGTTGGCTTCTTAGCGGGACCCCAAAGGAGCAGCTTGTCTCACTCACAATAACTCAGGTTAACACTTTGTCAGAGCTGAAATAAGGTTGGCATTCTATCTTGTCCCTTTGTCCCTTCTCTCCCATGTCCAGTGATGTCACTGGTGCCTAATGCACCACTAAAAAGTCTATAATGAGAGAGGAAATAAAAGTACTTTGTATTTCAAAATTACTCAGTGGACCCCCTAACAATAACCCACCACCACCATTCTCTGATTTGGGGGTAGATATTCCATGAAAAAATCTGATTAGAATACATAAGTACCAATGACCACTGGTTCTTAGCACCTCTCCTGAAAGAATTAGAATGTTGTTCACTAGGTCTATAACTGCTGAACATCTGGTAACACAAAGTGAATAGATCCAGGCTTTTAGGGGGTGGGATGAATGAGGACTCTGAACTGAGAGAGGAAGAGGCGCAAAAGACCTCCATGGGAACTTGAGTTAACACTTCTTTTAAAGTTCATGATTTTAGTCTGGGTTACCTCACTCAGGAGGATTTTTTCTAGATCCCTCCATTTGCCTGCAAACCTCATGATGTCGTTGTTTTTCTCTGCTGAGTAGTATTCCATTGTATATATGTACCACAGTTTATTTATCCATACTTCGGTTGAAGGGCATCTAGGTTGTTTCCAGGTTCTGGCTATTACAAATAATGCTGATATGAACATAGCTGAGCAAGTGCCCTTGTGGTATGGTTGAGCATTCCTTGGGTATAAGACAAACATGGTATGTACCCACTCATAGGAGAATACTAGTTGTGGAACAAGGATGACTGGACAGCCACTCACAACACCAGGGAGGCTACCTGGAAAACAGGACCCCAAGAAAGACACAGGGATCACCCAATGATGGAGAAATGGATGAGATCTACATGAACAGACTGGACGTGAGTGGGGGTAATGAGGGGCGAGGGGCGAGGGAAAGAGAACTTGGGGGAGCGGGAGATCCCAACTGGATCAAGTACAGAGAGGAAACACAAGGAATGTTCATGATAAATGAAGACCACATGAGAATAAGAAGGAGCAAAGTGCTGGAGAGGCCCACAGAAATCCACAAAGATGCCCCCACAACAGACAGCTGGCAATAGTCGAGAAATAGCCCGATCTGATCTACCCTGGTGATAGGATGGCCAAACACCTTAATTGTCATACTAGAAACCCCATCCAGTGACTGAGGGAACTAGATGCAGATATCCACGGTCAGGCCCTGGGTGGAGCTCCGGGAGTCCAATTGGCGAGAAGGAGGAGGGTTTATGTGAGCTAGAGTTGTTGGGACCAGGGATGGATGGAATACAGGGACAAGTGGCCAAACAAATGGAAACACATGAACTGTGAACCAATGGCTGAGGGGCCCCCAACTAGATCAGGCCCTCTGAATGGGTGAGACAGTTGATTGGCTTGATCTGTTTGGGAGGCATGCAGGCAGTTGGACCGGGTCCTGTGCTCAGTGCATGAATTGGCTGTTTGAAACCTGGGGCTTAGTAGAGACCCTTGGCTCAGCCTGGGAGGAGGGGACTAGACCTGCCTGGGCTGAGTCCACCAAGTTGATCTCAATCCTTGGGGGAGTCTTTGCCCTGGAGGAGATGGAAATGGGGGGTGGGCCGGGGAGAGGGGGGCGGGGTGGCAGGAGGGGTAACGGGGTGATCTATGACTGATATGTAAAGTTGAATTATATTGTAAAACAAAATAAAATAAATTATAAAAAAAAAATAAAGTTCATGATTTTAGATTCTTCTCAGTTTCCATTTCTGAACAGAATTGTAGATGGGCTCCTGATGGCAGGACAACATACAGAATAGACATACAATTTAAGAAGCAATCCAAGATACTGAGATTTGTTTCTATCCCTCATTGAGGAATTTAAATATGTTCCACCTTGGTGGTTTTGGTTTTGCCTTTGCCTTTGCTGAGACAGGGTCTTCAGTACATAGCTCTAGCTAGCTTGGAACACCCAGAGATCTGCCTGTCTCTGCCTCAGAGGTGCCTCTGAGGGTTAAAGACATGTGCCATCATGTCTGGCACACCATGCCCGGTTCTCTCTCTCTCTCTCCCTCTCTCTCTCTCTCTCTCTCTCTCTCTCTGTGTGTGTGTGTAACTCGATCACATGGTTCCCCAACGTGAACTTTGTAGAGGACACTGTTACAGTGCAATGTCAAGAGTTTGGGGATGGGGAGATGGCTGAGTTGGTCAAGTGCCTGCTGCACAAGCGTGAGGCCAAGTTTGAATTCACAGTGCACACATAAAAAGCCGGGTATGACCACACAGGCCTATAATAAAAACACTGGGGAGGCTAACCAGCCTAGCCAAATTGGGGAGCTCCAGGTTCAGTGAGAGACCCTGTCACAAAAATAAGGTGGAGGATGAGAGAGGAACACATCTAATGTCGACCTCTGGCTGCCACACACACACACATACCCACATGAACACTTGCTCATACACACACACAAGACTGGATACCAAGCTGGTACTGAACAAACATAGCCTCTTAGAAGAGTACTCAGTCAGGGAGAGAATAATGCATGACATGCTTTGAAAGTCTTTAGAACATAAGCCAATTCTGATGGTAATTTAAAATTTGATTAATTTGTTTATATGAGGACTATTTGTGAATAGTCCAGTCTGAGTCAAATGCTTCCATTAGAATAAGGAAATGAATACTGAAGAAGAATTTGGGAGGAAAAAAAGTAGTGCTTTCCTCTACAAATAAATACAACTTTAAGGAAGAATATTGAATACAAGAACTTCAAATGAGGGAAGGGAGAAATGACGTAATTATATTACAATCTTAAAAATAAAATCATGTCAGCCAGCACAAAATAAAGCACATAGAAAAATAAAAAGGAGTAGGGAGATCCTGTCTGCAGATGTGTCTATCGGAGCAAGGGTCAATGCATGCCCTCCTTCTCTCCATTTCCTATTGCAACCTAGAAAGTCGGCATCACTTTAATCCCAGCACTCATAAGGCAGAGGCAGGCAGATCTCTGAGAGTCCAAGGCCAGCCTGGTCTACAGAGTGAGATCCAGGACAGCCAGGGCTACCAGTGGGACCCTGTGTCAACAAAAAAGAGGGAAAAGAGGGTGTGGCTGTATTCCCAAATCAATTCAAGGCTATCCTGGTTCACACAGCAGATTCCAGGTCAGCCAGGGCTGCCTCTAACTCTCAAATGCTGGGATTATAAGTGTACATAACCACACATGGCATGACTCATTTCTGTGTACCATGTATGGATGTATTAATACGTAAGATGCAATATTTTTGTCTATTACCCCAAAAACTTATTTCTTAAAGTAGTGGTAAGGATTAGACCCACGACTTTGTACATGCTAAGCAAATACTGAACTATACCTCTATCCCTGAATTTTATTTTTTTTTCCTTAAATTTTTGGTTGAGGGCTGGCCAGTGATCCCTAGGGATCCACCTGCCTCAGCCTCCCCAGCCAGTACACATGCAACTATAGCCAGCTTATTTACGTGGGTTCTAGGGATCAAACATAGATCAAGTCTTGCAGGACAAGCCCTTCATCGATAGGCTGTCTCCCTAGCCTGGAATCTCTTTTTAAATTTTTTTTTTTTTTTTGGTTTTTCGAGACAGAGTTTCTCTGTGTAGTTTTGGTACCTGTCCTGGAACTCACTCTGTAGCCCAGGCTGGCCTCGAACTCACAGAGATCCGCCTGGCTCTGCCTCCTGAGTGCTGGGATTAGAGGTGTGCGCCACCACTGCCTGGCTCTTTTGAAAGTTTGGCTTATCTATATGGAAATGGGCTTCACTATGACACTTTCAAACGTGCATACACCATAAGACCTTGCTCTTGTTTGCACCAGCCTGCCTTCCTCATTTTCCTCTCTCTCTGGTTGGTTTCTTCCTACTCCCATATGGTGTTCCTTTCTGCTTTCATGACACATGTGTCTATTATTCTCTCTTGCTCCTCCCTCCTTTCTTTAGACAACTTCTTTCCCTCTTATAGTCCCCACTACTTCTTCTTCAGTAGTGATGCTGGTAGTGGTGCTTGCTGGTGGTGGTAGTGATGACAGTGGTGGTGATGGTGTATTTATGTGTCTGTATAGAATCTGCATGAGAGAAAAAGTGGTATTTGTCTTTCTAAGCCTGGCTTATTTTACTTAACATAATGATCTCCAGATCCATTCATTTTCCTGCATAATTTCAGTTGTCTTCATAGGCAAAATTTCATCTTCTATATGTACCATATTTTTTTTTTTTTTTGGTTTTTTTTCGAGACAGGGTTTCTCTGTGTAGCTTTGTGCCTTTCCTGGGACTCACTTGGTAGCCCAGGCTGGCCTTGAACTCACAGAGATCCACCTGGCTCTGCCTCCCGAGTGCTGGGATTAAAGGCTTGCGCCACCACCGCCAGGCCATATTTTTTAAATACAAGATCATACTATGTAGCCCTGGTTGTCCTGCAACACTCTATTTACATGAGGCTGGCCTCAAACTCTAGAGGTTTGCCTGCCTTGTAGTGCTGGAATTAAGGGCATGTGCTATAAGAGCTACGTACCACATTTCCATCTATTAATGGACACTTAGGCTGACAGCAGAAAACATGGATTCATAGCGATCTCTGTGGAAGGCTGACTTAGAATCCTTCGGGTATACACCTAGGCGTGTTACTGGTAGGTGCCAGATAATACATACAGAAGTGTTAGTTTTTTAGGAACCTCCATACTGATTTCCATAGTGGCTACACAAATTTACATTCCCACCAGCAATATATAAGAGTCTGTACATATCTTTGTGTTTGTTATTTATTTGAGGCAGGGTTTCACTGTGTAGCCCAGGCTAACCTCAAATTCATAGCTGATCCTCCTACCTCTGTGCTTTTCAAGTGTGGCTCACCACACCAGGCCATTGTCATTTGTTTTCTTAATGATAGTCATTTTGACTGGGGTGAGAGAAAATCAAGGTGTTTGTCTTATGGCTAAGAACGTTGAACATGCCGGGCAGTGGTAGCATGTGCCTTTAATCCCAGCACTCGGGAGGCAGAGCAGGGTGGATCTCTGTGAGTTCGAGGCCAGCCTGGTCTACAGAGCAAGACCCAGGACAGGCACCAAAACTACACAGAGAAACCCTGTCTCGAAAAACCAAAAATAAAATTTAAAAAAAAAAAAAGAATGTTGAACACTTTTTCCCGGGTATTAATTAGCCATTTGCACTTCTTCCTTTGAGGTGAGGCATGTCCATTCAACTCATTACCCCCATTAACTGTTTGGAGGAGGGTGGTGGTGGTGATTTTGTACAGATTCTAGTTATTAATCCTCTGCTAAAGGTACAGCTGGCAAACATGTTTTTCCTATTCTATAAGCTATCTCTTCATTCTTTAGTTTCCTTGGCTTTGTAAAAACTTTTTAATTTCATACAATCCCACCTATTAATTCTTGGGATTATTTCCTCTGCTTTCCTCGCAGAAAGTCTGTGCCCATACACTGCCTATGCTTTCCATAGCAGTTTGAAAGTGTCAGACCTTAAAGTCTTCGATCCATTTTGAATATGCACATATATATTTGTAGAGTGAGAGCTGAGGGTCTAGTTACATTCTTTTACATGTGGCCACCAGTTTCCCAAGCACAATGCTTTGAAGATGCTGCCTTTTTCCTATGTATCTTCTTGACACCCTTGTCAAAGATTAGGTGGCTGGAGCTATAGCTACGTGTGGTTTGTTTGGTGACAGGTCTTTTGGTGACCAACTCATGTTGAACTCCCAATCCCTCTGCCTCCACCTACAAAGTGCTGGGATGACAGTGAACACCATTATGCCTGGCTTCCTATTTGTTCCTGTGTTTAAGACAGGGTATTAAACAGTAGTCGTCCAGGCTATCCTCAAACTCATGGCAATCCTTCTGCCGTAATCTCCTGAGTTCTGAGATGGCAAATATGCATCGTGCTTGCCCTGCGTCTCCCATTCTATTGGTTTACCTACACATTGTTTTGTGCCGGTACCATGTGGTTTTTCTTAGTATACCGCTATAATATGGTTTGAGAGGTACTATTATGGTACCTACAGCATTGCTGTTTATGATTAATTTCTTTTGTGCTCAGAGGAACTTCAGAATTTTTTTCTTGTTCTGGGAAAAATGCCATTGGAATTCCTATGATGACTTCACTGAGTCTGTCGGTCACGTTTGGTAATACAGTCGTTTTCACAATATTAAGTCTGCCCATTCATGAGCACAGGAGGACTTTCTATCTCCAACTACTTCCTTCAGTGACGTCTACATTATTATTATGGGGCAGCGGGTGCCACAGTGCACAGGTGGAAGTGAGAGGACAACTATGTGGAGCTGTTCTCTCCATGTGCCTTTCCATGTATCCAGAGGATCAGCCGAGGTCCCTAGGTTTGCATAGCAAGAGCCTTCCCCACAGAGGTCTTGAGAGCCTCTGTGTTTTGAAGTTTTTATTATAGAAGTCTTTCGTTTCCTTCGTTAGGTTTATTCTAGTATTTGAGGTTTGTTTTAGTTTTTAGACAGTCTCACTGTGTAGCCCTGGAACTTGCTATAGAGACTAGACTGGCCTGGAACTCAGATCCACCTGCCTCTCCATCCTGAGTGCTGGAATTAAAAAATCATGTAGCCAGCCATAGGTGGACTCAAACTCATGTAGTGAAGGAACCTAGAACTTCTCATCCTCCTACCTGTATGTTCCACCACACCCTGCTCCGCCTGTAGGCTTTATCCAGTTACTTCTCTTACTGTTTTGATCAGCTCTGAGTTTACTGGGGAGTTTTTTAGGATCTTTGAACTTTTTATTTTTTGGATATAGGGTTTTTCTCTGTGTATCCCTGGCTGTCCTGGGACTCACTCTGTAGACCAGGCTCGCCTGGAACTCAAGAGATCCACCTACCCTTACCTACTGAGTGCTGGAATTAAAGGCATTCTCCACTATGCCTGGTTCCTGGACTTAATTCCCAATTACCATCATTTTTAAATTATTTATTTTACATGTATGATAAGTGTTTTGCCTGCATGTATGCATGTACACTACATTAACATTTGGATTTCTTGCCTTAATTTTGTAGCCAGTAAACTAACAAATATATTTGTCTTGTTTTATTTTAAGATGTTTAACATATACACCACAGTCACCACAAGGCAGACTGTTACTTGATTACTTTCCTTCTAATCCTGTCTCAAACAAACATACAAAAAGCAAAACTCCCATGCTTATTGGGTATGACAAAACAAGCCTGGATCCCAGCATCTGGAAGGTGACGGCAGGATGCTGAAGATTCAAGGTCACTCTCTGCTATTCAGCAATTTCCAGGGCCAGTCTAGGGTATCTCAGAAACACAAAGCAAGCCTTGCAAACAATTTTTATTTTTAAAATTTGAAACAGAGCCTCATGTAGCCAGCCATAGGTGGACTCAAACTCATGTAGTGAAGGAACCTAGAACTTCTCATCCTCCTACCTTGCCTTCATGAAATCTAGGATTATAGGCAACCAAACCCAGAGCATCTGTATGCTAGGCACCCACTCTACCAACTGATCCACATCCTCAGGCTAGCAAACATTGTGTCTTTAATTGGCAACTTCATTTTTAAAGGATTTATTTTTTTATTTGTGTGCATGTGTGTATGTAAATGTGTTTGGGTACCCTCAAACGCTGGAGACCTCAGGTCCTCCTGGAGCTCAGCAGTTGTGAGCCACCTAACATGGTGGGTGCTGGGGATAGAACGTGGGCCTCTAAAAGCAAGAGCAATATGTGTTTGTAACTGCTGAGCTAGCTCTCTCCAGCCTCCAAAAATTTTTTTATTTGTTTTTTGGAGTCAAGGTCTCACTGTATAGCCTTGGCTTTCCTGTAACTCATTACACAGACCAGGCTGGTCTCAAACTCACAGAGATCACCCTGCCTCTGCCTCCAGAGAGCTGGGATTAAAGATATGTACCACCACAACTGGCTTAAACATTTACCATTTGTATAGGTAACACATTAAGTTCTAATCAATGTACTGAGAATGTAGCTGGTGGTAGAGTACTTCTAGCATGCATGAGGCCCTGTGTACAATCTTTGCTCACTTGAATGAACACACACACACACACACACACACTCGTATTCAAACATCTAATGTTGCCTTTTAGCTTCTACCAGAAATGAGTCATAGAAAAATTCCACATAAGATCTTAAGGTTAAGACCAAAAAGTTCCCATTCCCTTCATTAGATTGTAAACTCACAAAAAGCAAGAGGCTGAGGTTTGTCTCCAAATGTTCCTCTTATTTCTTTGTCATTATAGTAGCTGAAAAACTACTTTTAGTCCAGTGTTTCTAAAACCAGGCAAACAATAATAGAGAAGATAAATATCTCCATAAATAACATGAACAAGGCAAATAGAAATAGCACATCTTTATCTGCTATATTCACACATAATTACAAATTACGTGGGTATTTTAAACTTCTTTCCCATTCCTCTGATCCTAATCCATCTTTCTCAGGAAGCTCTTTTCATCTCTTTATAAACTTAAAAAATAACAGTAGTGAGTGACAAGGTACCATCATCACTGAGATAGCTTACAAGGGGAATTCTACAGAACACTTTAATGCTGATAAAAATAGGATGGTCTACGGACAACTTAGCATGAACCAGGGACTGAACTTCATCTGACTGATCCAGCACCTAATTCACCTGAGAACTTTAGAGAAAGGCACTAAAATACTAAAATATCTAGCATTGACCCAGTGTATGCCCCACCACTAAGCTGAGGCAGGAGAATCAAAGGAGTTCTAGACCAGGCTGGGTTATGGTGCTAAGACCTTGTCTCAAAGAGACAAACAAAACCACAGCATCTGTTTTCAACAAACCATCTTCTCCAGACACCATGCCAAAAGTCTTTTGCTTTCTTTTTTTTTTTTTTGGTTTTTCGAGACAGGGTTTCTCTGTGTAGCTTTGCGCCTTTCCTGGAGCTCACTTGGTAGCCCAGGCTGGCCTCGAACTCACAGAGATCCACCTGGCTCTGCCTCCCGAGTGCTGGGATTAAAGGCGTGCGCCACCATCGCCCGGCAAGGTGTGATTTTCTTTAGATCTATACACAGGTGCTTGATTGCTGGGTCATATGACAGTTCTATTTTTAATTTTTTAAAAAGAACACCCACATTAGAGGCATACTCTTAAGGACTGTGCTAGTTAATGTTGACCATTGGCAGGATGGGGAGGGGGCACTTCTCTCTACATCTTGCCCAGTACTCACTATCCAACAGAAATGAAGTACCACCTTCTTGTAGTTTGGATTTGCAATTCCCGAGTGATAAGCAATAGAGTTTGTAAGTTTTGCTCTGTTTTTAGTTTCTATTGGCTATTATTTGCATGTCTTCTTTTCAGAAAAGCTGAATAAGAACTTTTACACATCATAACCAATTTTTGTATATGTGTGTATGTGTTTATGTGTGCTCGCATGTGTTATTGTATGCAATGTGTAGAAATTAGAGGTTGACTTCAGGTGTCTCTCTCAGTTGCTCTCCACTTAGGTGGGGATTGGGGATTGAACTCGAGTTCTGTTTCTAGCATGGAAGAATTTTACCAACGAGGCACCCCTCCAGCCCCTGATTTGGTTATCATGTATGTCCACACTCATGTGGGGAGGGGTACATATGTATTTGGAGGACACAGTACCACCTTAGATGTTGTTCTTCAGGTACTGTCCACCACTGTTTCCTGAGACAGAACTCTCACTGGTCTGGGGCTCACCAATCAGGCTAGACTGGCTAACCAGTTAGCTCCAAGCACCTCACTATTTCCACTCCCCTGGCGCTGGATTACAAGTGCATGCTATCATACCTGGCTTGTTGTGGGCACGTGTGGTGGAGATCGAACCCATGCCTATGTGGCTAGAGCTTTATCAACTGAGCCATCCCTTCCCAGCCCCTGGTATCTCTGCTCCCCCTCCTAACAATACAGGGTGGCCTTGATCTTGCTCTATAGCCCAGGCTGGCTTGAACTTACGATCTTCCTTCCTCAGCCTCTTCAGTGTCTGGGATTACAGGCCTGTGACATCACCCCCAGCAATAGCCAGAATTTTGAACACTTTCATCACAAAGAAATGATAAACATGAAGTGATGAATATGCTAATTATTCTGAATTAGTACACAATGTATTTAAGTATCAAAACATCACATTGTATTCTGTAAGTGTCCACTATACATATTATATCCACAACAAAAATAAGCATTTTTCTTTTCCAGTCATCAATATAAACAAAAGCGTTGCATTTCTTTATGTACTGTACACAGATGCACACATATACTTTTCTCTTTTGCAGTCCTGGGAATCAAACCAGAGTTTTGCTCATGATGGGCTACTGCTGGATCACTGAGCTTCAGCTACAGCTGCCATATGTGCTGTGTTGTTCTTCACTGAATTATAATTGGCATCATGAGGGAAGTCTTCTTTGAAATTTGAAATGTTTACAGATAATCTCTGAGATTTTTTTTGAAGTTAATTATATGTGCGGTGAATGCTACAAACAGGAAGTCCAGGCTACACTGCTTACACAAGAGGAGAAAGCAAACAGGAAGTCCATAGCGAACAATAAGAAACTAGTTGGTTCCTGTATCTTTACTGTGAGGAAGAGAATCAACTCCTGTTAAGGAATTTCATATACACAAGGAATCTCTTCCAAAACCCATTAAAATCACAAGACAATTAACTTATTTACACAATCAAACTTAACTTATTTACAATTTTCAATATCAAGTTATGTAGACTAGACTGACCATTCTACTTTTCAGAAAAAAGAAAAAAATAATAAATAAGGGCGTGTGTGTGTGTGTGTGTGTGTGTGTGTGAGAGAGAGAGAGAGAGAGAGAGAGAGAGAGA
>CABHPH010111577.1:0-15476 GCA_902168325.1 Peromyscus nudipes
AGGGAGATTGGGTAAAGAAAATACATGTAAGCAGAAGAATCAGCCTTTTTTCCCCATTAAAAATTGTGACCATCTTCCCTTAGGCAGATATAACTAGAAAGTTCAGTTTGGACATTTTGTTTGGACATTTTGTCACCTTAAGTTGTATATATCAAACGTGATTTAACTTACTCTTGATGACCAAGGTGGCTGTTATGAGTGTCATGTATGATTGTTGTGGTAATACAATGGTTCCTTCAGGAGCTGTTGGTGGGGTCTGTATGTGCCATACAATAAATGTACTAAGATGGTTAAATTATTACTCAGGTCTTGCTGCTTGTCACTTAATGCCAGTGTTCTGCTCTGCTCTTTTTATTTGAGTGTATGTGTCTTACAAAAATACTGTTGTCAGACCTAAAATTGAATGGAACTTCTTGATAGTAGATCTGTACAGAAAGATATCTGTGATTGCCTGTCAGTTTGTATTTTAGGTTTGTTTTGTACAAGTATTTGAGACAGGTTCCTTTCCTGGCTGGTTTGGTACAAGCTATGTAGTTCAGACTAGACTCAGATTCAAGGACCTCCTTCTCAGCATGCCGGATGCTTAGATTACAGGCCTGCACCACCACTTCTGGCTGTGATTCTCTCCAATGCCATTTTACAGTGGTTTATAGTTAAGATCCATACATTACATTTCATTGCTAGGTATCTTTATTGGATTTAGTTGGTTAAAGAAACTGTCTTTTACAGAGTTTAACACAGGTATGGATGATTTATCTTTTGGTGCTATGCAACATGTTTCTTTGTTTTCTGTATATCCTTTAAAATGAGACTCATGGATTTTTATGTATTTGCTGTATTTTAATCTACCACATTTATTCCCCCCCCCCTTTTTTTTAAACCTAACTTGGCCTTGTGGGAACATCCTCAAACTGCCTTCTGAATTCTGACTGTAGTGGTCTCCCTTGCTTTCAGATGTGACAGTATGTTCCTGTAGTGGTTTCAGTGTGAATGTCCCTGAGAGGGTCAAATATTTGAGCATTTGGTCCCCAGTTGGTAGCAGTCTTTGGGCAGATTTAGGAGGAGGAAGTATGTATGACACTGGAGTTGGGCTCTGAGAGTTAAAAGTCTCATGAAACTACCTGCTCTCTTCTTGTGTCTGCATTTGATGATGTGAGGGAGCTCTCAGTTTCCTGCTTCTGCTGCTGTTCACCCCACCCTGTCGTACACCTCCTACTCCCTCTGGAACTGTATTCTGTTCTGTAAGGAGCTTTGGTCATGGTGTTTTTATCACAGTAACAGAGAAGTACCTAATGCAGTTTCCAGTGTATCTTTTATGCATCCTGCTCTACTCATGAAATCAGCTGTTTCTCCAATCAGTGGTGTTCTTTTTTAAATACACACATGGTATCCTTGACTCTACAGGTGTGTATTGCTATTGGATCAGTGTTTCTGATTAGTTTTTTTCTGTTTTATTTAGAATTAAAAATTTTAAAAATGCATTCAAATATTATTTGTTGTGTGTGTGTGTGTACGTACAACTTGCAGGAATCTGCTCTCTTTCATCATGTGAGTACCTGCAATTGAACTCGGGTGGTCAAATTTACCCAGCGAACCATGTCACCAGCTCCCCTTTTTTAAATTTCCAATTTTAAATCTGTTGTAAGCTGGGAAACAGGTAGCAAAGCCTGTTTGATGTATCTAAGGATTGTTTTGAACCTCAAAAAAAGGAAGCCCCAAAATTGATGGTGTATGACTTTAAATTGTAGGTCTAACAAAATAAACACCACTTATATTTGTAATAATATCAGTAACAATATAAGATGTTGTTTCAAATAGTTTTGAGCTGGGTATGCTGACCCGCATGCCTTTTTTCCCAGCACTCGGGAGGCAGAGGCAGGTGGATCTCTGTGGATTTGAGGCCAGTCTGGTCTACAAAGTGAGTTCCAGGACAGGCTCCAAAGCTGTACAGAGAAACCCTGTCTCAAAACAAAACAAAACAAAACAAAAAGAATAGTTTTGAGGTCCTTAGAACAATGCACAAGCTTTTAGGTTGATATGCTTGACTTGTTATTGATAAGTGTATTTATATGTACACAGTAGAAATTTACAGACCATTTATATTGTAGTCTTTTTCTTTAAGTTTATTGTTGTGTGTGGTAGGATTTGTGTGTATAGGAGAGTGTGAATACACACATGCCATGTTCCATTCTGTGGAGACCAGGTTGGAGGTTAGAAGACAACTTCAGAAGTTGGTTCTCTCATTTCACTTTGGGTTCCAGGGATTGAACTCGGTTATCAGGCTTGCAAGGCAAGCATTTTTACCTGCTGAGCTGTCACACTGGCTCTGGGTTTTCTTTGAAGATTATCAGTTGGATCTTTATGAGTGAACTGTTGGTATATCAAAGGTCATATTATTCTCTGTGTGATAGACTCTCTAAGAATACATTTCTTTTCTCTAGAGCGGTGGTTCTCAACATGTGGGTCACGACCCCTGGGGGGTCGGATGGCTCTTTCACAGGGGTCACCTATCAGATATCCTAAATAATCAGATTCAGATACAGTTATGAAGTAGCAACGAAATAGTTTTATGGTTGGGAGTCACCACAACATGAGGAACTGTATTAAAAGGTTACAGCATTTGGAGGTTTCATTGTGATTTCATAACTGCAGTTTTGCTACTGTTACGAATCGTGATATAAAGATCTGCTATGCAGGATACCTGGTAGGCGACCCCTTGAAGGAGTCACGACCCACAGGTTAAGAACTGCTGGGAGAGGGTGCTTTTCTAACTTCCTAAGTTAAGGTGACTTCCTGTTTTAAAAGAGAACTATTAAGTATTGCTTTCAAGCGTTTTTTCTCTAATCTATATTTTTGCATGCTGATTTTTGAAGTGCCTGTACTGTACTGGTTTTCTAAGTGATACTTGAGAGCAAATGGCAGAATTTGTCTGTATTTTTCATTGAGTCATTTGTTCCAGAAAAGTATCGTAACTGGCTTTTATTGATGAGTGAGTGGGAGGTTTGGTTTAAAAGAAGAACCACTTTGTTGAAGGATATCCTGTTTTCGGTTTAGTTGGGGCATAACTCTTTTCTTGGCGTTCATCTTACTTTCAGTCTTCAGTTAATGATTGGTAAGATGTGTCTGTGTGTAGACAATGAATGACTTCCCACTTCAGAATGTAGTAATGTGGACTGAGATCGGATACTGGGGAACAAAGTTTAGAATAGATTATTAGAAAGGCAGTATTTAAAATATTAATCATGACTGTGAATGGGATTTGATAATTATACTGAAACTTGGTTTCTTTGAAACTGCTTTCCTTGGTTCATTAATGCAGTAGGGGTAAGGTTGCTCTGTAGTAAGTAGGTTTTCACATCCTCACTGAGTGTAGTGGGAATCGGTGAGTGAGCCACTTGAAAATCCCTGCTCCCATAAGGCTTATGATTCTGTGGAGGATTCAGGCAATATTTAGTCAAGAAATATTTATTGAATGCTTGGTATGTGCTCAGCACTCTCCCAGCTACCAGCTATAAACAAAGCCCTTATGGGTTTATAATGGAGGCTTTTAAAACAGAATGATAGGAATCATTTTGGGGAAGTGTAGAGAGCTTTGAGAACCTGAAGGTTTACCTGAGGCCTCTGTCTTCAGGCATTTCCCTCAAACTCAGACCTTTGTTTTAGCAGGGAAGCAGAGGTCAGGGCATAGTGCGCAGATGAGTGTTTACTTCACACGTCTGCTCCCACTCTGAAATTCTCGGTCTCTGGTGGGACTGTTATCAGCTGTGCACAGCTGCTGGGATTCCAAGTTGTTACTGAAGTCCGTGGCTTCCGTTCTCTCCATGGTACCTGTACCAGTGATAAGTTTCTGTGATACTTGCCCCCCCCCCTTTGTCTTTGATTATGAGTCTTGTGATTGGTGTGGTATGTTTGCTTTAAGCAATTATCATTGCTAGATGTGGTGTTTGAATGCCTGTCATCCCAGCACTGTGGAGGTTAAGGCAGGAGGCCAGCCTAAGGGCCCCTGGGGAGTCCAGGGAGACATTTGAGTTCAGGAACTTTATTGATACTGTAATAACTTGCTAACACCTTAATTTCAGCCTAAAACATGCATTCAAGCTTAGAACCTTAGCTTTTTTCTTAGCTTTTATGGAACTGATACTGCATGGCTGCCTTCATTTGTGGATGATGGTTATTGTCAAAATGAAGTGTCTACAATCCAGAGATCTTAAATGTTCCAAAACCTCAACTTTGAACAACACACAAACTTCACAGATAGAGGAACATTTTGGATTTTTAGATTATGGATGCTCAGTCCATTCTATGAAATATTCCAAAATCTGCAAAACAAAACAAAACAAAAACAAACCCCAAAACTACCAAATCAGAAACCCTTCTGGTACCAAGCATTTTGGTCAAGGAATGCTCAACTTGTAATATCTGTTGATAGCTTTTTGATAATTAATATTAACTAATAACCCTGGAGTGAAAATCTAATAATTCAACAGTTACCCAATTATTTAATAATTTAATAAGTATTAAACAGATGCTTCATTTCAGGCATTATTTTCGTACTGGGGTTACATCAGTGAACAAAACAAATCCTTGTTCTCATGAAGCTTATAACAAAGGGAATTAGATAACAAACCATTTCATTAAATTCACTGCTAGGAGGACAGTGACATATATATGCTAATGTATGCATTATTAGTTATAATGCAACTAGAAATGGTTTCTTCTTAGAGTAGATGTTAGAATCTGGTGTGGCAGATGAGCTTACAGGAAAGTCACCTGGGAAGTGCAAAGCAGATAGTTAAGGTGCACCAGTTGTTAGGCTCAGCGACATTTCTATAGTTCCAGCTAATGGGGCCACTGGAGCACAGGTCTCAAGACCAGCGCTGGGTAAGGTGGGTGACAGCACTTAGAGCCATGGTAGCGCTTAGCTGTCATGTGTCTTCGCCTCCAATGTTATCAAAGGTTTTTGTGCTTTTAGCATTACTGTCTGAACCCTTGTTTGCTAAACTTTGTGTATTTAACA
Source organism: Peromyscus nudipes (assembly GCA_902168325.1). NCBI lineage: Eukaryota > Metazoa > Chordata > Mammalia > Rodentia > Cricetidae > Peromyscus > Peromyscus nudipes. The sequence continues at coordinate 5,018 of CABHPH010111577.1, forward strand.
TGTATGTGTTGAACATGTATTTCCCTTTGGTTTTGATAATGAATTCTTGTTTTCCAGTTAATTACTGTAGATTGTTGATCAATCTGGATTAGGACCCCTATCCAATTACTAAGAATTCCTGTTATGCTCCTGACATCTTGAAACAGCTGTTTGTGGGTGGTGGTGATGATAGAGGCAAACAGTGGGTTGTGTGACCAGGGTGAGGTCACCTTTTCCACCTTCTGGCTCTTTCTTTCCGGATTTTAACACCTACTTTGGTACTTAAGCAGTTGGGCTGTAACTGTGTTGAGAAGAGCCGTTCAGTTGTGGGGTCTGTAGAGTGACATTAGGGTTGTTTTTGGTTTTGGGGGAGACTTCAGGGATATGATTATGCTTTGGCCATGAAAGGAGTTGGTTCAATAAGCTGAAACCATTGATACAACTTTCAGGTTCTGGCCCACCCCAGGCTTGTAATGCCTGTGCTCTGAATGTGACCCCATTCTGTTTCCGCTAAACCCACACTGGGCCGCTTTTTTTCTCACTCACCATGTCATGATTATTGTCAATCCCAGCTTGTACTCATTGTGGTTAGGACATGAACTCTTAGCTTGCTCTCCAGATTGCCCTGAGCTCTGGCTGGGCTTGCCAGCCACCCTCACTCCTGGCTGCTGCTGCTTTCTTTTTTCCACTTGCCACCTTGTTCTTCTTACTCCTGTACTCACAGGAGGACTCCTGTTTCCTTCCTTTGATGTGGCCGCTCTTACACTTCTCTCTACCCTCCTCCTTTTCCTCTTCCTGCCGTCTTGATTCTTACCCATTAGTCAGTAGCTGTCATTTCTCTTCCTATCCCCTGTTTATCAAGAACTGGTGTACCACCTTCTTTCACTGCTTCAAACCAAACGTTAGGGGATTTGCACCCTTTCCTGGATGTGAGTACGTTGCTTTTACAGAAATCAATATGTACCTTAAGTTGTTCAGCATGTGGCATCTTACTGTTAGTTAGCTGTGTTTACATTAGCTTGATCTTTGTTAGGCAGTGTGCTTCATAAGGACGGGAATATATATTATGTTTGGTAGGATTGTCTTTATTTTAATTCCATTTATTTATTTGTTGAAGATTTATTTGTTTTTAATTTTTTGTGTGTGTGTGTCTGTGTGGGAGTATGTGCAAGTACATTCAGGTGCCTGAGGAGGCCAGGAGGAGGGAATCAGATCCCCTGGAGCTGGAGCTACAGGTGGGTAAAAGCTGCTTCATGTGGGTACTAGAAAAGGAATTCAAGTCCTCTGCAAGAGCAGAAAACACCCTTAATCACTGAGCCATCTCTTTAGCCCCCATTTATGTTTTCATTACCTTTACTTTAGTTGTGCATGTGTGTCTATGACCATGCAAGTGCCATGGCGGCCATGCAAGTGCCATGGCACATACGTGGAGGTCTGAGGACAACTTGTCGGGGTGGGTTCTCTTTCCATCTTGTTGGGTGTGGGATTGAACTCAGGTCATCAGTCTTGGCAGCAACCACCTTTACTCACCGAGCCATCTCATCATATGTAGTCTGAGCTGGCCTCCTGGTGAATACTCTTGCCTTATCCTGCAAGTGCTGGGATCGGAGGCATGTGCTACTATGCCCTGCTTGGTTGAATTTTTATTGCATCCAGTTTACTGCACCTTGAATACTAACTGCTCACATTTAGTGCTTATTTCAACCAATGTGGAAAACTGGAATCAGTGAATCGATAGAATTGTCTTAAACTTTTCATTTTTTAATAAACTCTCATTTTCTTCTCTGTGTGAAATGATAAACCTGTGATGTAGTGGGAAAACAACTGGTGTCTGAGTAGATACTAACACTCCACTAAGTTGTAAAGAGGGAAAAATAAGTATGATCAGGAGTCAGTAAATTGCTACTTGGCACAGGCCATACTGTGTGTGTGTGTGTGTGTGTGTGTGTGTGTGTGTGTGTGTGTGTGTATATTGTGGTGCTAGATGAAACCCAAGACTTAAGTGTATGGTAGACAAGCACTCTACCAGTAAGTTACATCCCCAGCCCTTTTGTTCTGTGCTCAAGAATGATTTCTACATTTTTAAGGGGCTGAAAATAGAAATCAGAAGAGTAATACTTTGTGACATACAAATTGTGTGAACTTCAGATTTAACACAGATAGGTCTCATCTTACTGCTGGAACACAGGCATACTTCTCTATTTAGAGACTGTCTGTAGTTGCTTTCATGTGACATTGGCAGAGTGAAAGAGCTGGTCCAGAAACAGAATGGCCTGACATCTTTATTCTTCATAGACTTTTTTTTTTAAAGGATTTATTTATTTATTATGTATACAGAAGAGGGTGCCAGATCTCATTACAGATAGTTGTGAGTCACCATGTGGTTGCTGGGAATTGAACTCAGGACCTCTGCAAAGAGCAGTCAGTGCTCTTAACCTCTGAGCCATCTCTCCAGCCCTTCATAGACATTTTCTAACCCACCTCTTTAAAGTAAGTGTATGAGCTGGGTGTGATGGCGCACACCTTTAATCCCAGCCCTTGGGAGGCCAAGTCAGGTGGATCTCTGTGAGTTCAAGGCTAACCTGGTCTACATGGTGAGTTTAAGGCCAACCAGGGCTATGTAGAAAGATGATGTCTCAAATAATTTTAAAAAAAAATTGATAAAGGGGATGCTGATTCTTGTACTGAACTAGCATAGGATCTTTGGAACTGCTAAGGAAATTCTAATAACTTGGTATTTTAATTAAAAAAAGCTAGTGAGATATTAGCAAGGGCCACATTTACTGAGGGTTTGTTTTTATTTGGGGTAATTATTAACTCATTAGCTTTACAGAATAATGATTTTTTTCCTGTGTTGTTTCCATATGTACATATGTTTATTCAAATCGACTTTCCCTAATGTGTTCTCTGGCTTCCCCTTTCCTTTCCTGTTAGTTCCTTTTCTCCTGTCAGTGGTGTTTTGTTTAGATTTGAGGTTGCCACATATGAGAGAAAACCTGCAGTACTTTACATGCTGAGTACTGTGCTCTGGCTATTCAGGTCTTTCATATTTTCAAATAAATTTTTCCTGCCTCCTCTCTGTGAAGAACGCCACTGATGTTTTGATGGTATTGCATCGACTCCATATCAGTGTCGGTAATTTAACATTTTCAGTGTTCCCATGGGATGTCGTTCCATCTTCTAGGGTTTCCTTCACTTTCTTCCCTCGGTGCTTCAGAGTTTTCATTTTAGTCTTTCACCGTGCCTGGGTCTGTTGCTAGAATGAATACATATATTTTATGTTACTGTGAATGGAATTTTCCTGTTTTCTTCTTTCATGATGAACTCCCGGTTAGTATATAGACAAACTACTCGGTTTTGTATGTTGTGTTTTGCTCTGCTACATTGCTGAATTTGTTTCAGTTCTAAGTACCTGAAGAACTTTTGTTGGAGCCTTTAGTTTTAAGTATATCGTGTGCCAGCCTTCCTCTTTGTATCCCTGTAGCCCTTTCTCTTGCCTTTAATAGTCCAGTAGAATTCAGCAGTGAACGTCTCAAGCCTGAGCTTTTCTTTGTTGATGAACTTTTTATCACTGCTTCAGTCTTGTTGCTGCTATAGGTCTGTTTTGTATTTGCTTTTTAATATATACCCTTAGTTAAATTTTGGTAGGTCATATATGTCTGGAAATTTCCCCATTTCTTTCAATATTTCTGTTGATTGGAATATAATTTTTAAAAGTATTCCAGTGATGTTCTAGATTGTAGTTACATCTGTTGTCATGACTCCATTCTCTCTAATCTTACTCAGGTCTTCCCTCCGCTTGGTTACTGTGGCTAAGGGTTTGCGGCTTGTTTACTCCTCAAAGACTCGGCTCTCTCCTTGACTCTTGGTGTTATTTTTTGGTCTCTGACTCATTTCAGCTTTGATCTGTATTTTCTTCTGCTGATTTTGGGTTTAGTTTGTTCTTGCTGTTTACGACCTTGAGATGCATTGTTAGATACCTCCCTCACCCTCTTGGACACTCACAGCTACGGATTGCTTTTGTGATATCCCGCAGATTCATTTGAATTGTTTCTATGTATTTGAATCCACGATTTAAAAGATTTCCCCATTTTTCTTCAGTGAGTGACTCACTGCTCATTTAAAAGTGTGTTCTAGCTCCCATTTTCATGATTGCTTTTGCTGTTGACTTCCAGTTTCATTCTGTTATGTGGTAAGATGGAACAGGTTTACCCCCACCCCACCTCCTCCTTGGACTTGTTTAGACTTGTGTCATGCCCTACTTTGGGTAACGCTCTGTGACTTGTGTGTTAGTTTCTTTTCTGTTGCTGTGATAAAACACCATGCCCAAGGCCACTTACAAAAGGAAGGGTTTCCTTGGGCTCATGGTTCTGCAGTGATAAGGAGTCACCTGTATCGCATCAGGGTAGTATGGCAACAGGCAGGCAGGGTGGCTGGCCCAGTTGAGAGTCCCACATCCTCAAACTCCAGCAGAGAGAGAGGGAGAGAGAGAGAGAACTGGGAATGGAGTGTGGCTTTTAAACTCAGAGTCTGCCTCCAGTGACACACTTGTGTAGCAAGGCCACACTTCTAAACCTACACAGACAGTGTTACCAGCTGTGCCAGGGTCAAGGATTGGAACATCCGAGCCTAGGGGGGGCATTCTCATTCAGATCACCACAGCTTGATAAAGAGACTCTATATTCTGTAGCTGTTTGATGGAATACTCTGTAGATGCCTATTAAATTCATGTGACCTTTATGGGTATAGATTAATGCTTCTTGATGGATTTCCTCCCCCAACAGCATCTGCTGATAAAAGAACGAGTTGTTAAAAATCACTGTCAATGTATTATACTTTATGTTCAGTAGTGTTTGAGTTATAAAATTGAGTATTTCAACACATCTGCACGTAAGTACACACACACACACACACACACACACACATACACACACACACACACACACACGTCTGGGGGAATTTAGCTCAGTTGGTAGACTTCTTGCCTAGCTGCAACAAAACCTTGGATTTGATCCCTGGCCCTGTTAGGGATTGCATGCCTGTGATCCTAGCATAGTGAGTTCAAGGCTAGCCTGGGCTTCATGGTGCTTGCCTGAAACAAAAAAGAGGAGAGAAAAGAACTGACCATGAATAACTTGTATTTTTTAGCCTCATCAACTTGATGATGCTGTTTATTAATTTGAGGAAGACTTGAAGTAGCTGCACAGCTAGCATGTCTCATACATTGAAAAGACACAAGATCGGATTACTCAGGGTCTTCCCTCGTAAACTTGTGTGTCGAGAGTGCCAAACTTTCTGTAAAGGCAGATTCTCCACTCTATTTATTATAAAAGTAATCCTGGAAAATATATAAATGATGGTGTTTGATTTCCAATACAACATTATAAACATTGAAACTTGAAATTCATAAAATTTTCCCACGTTGCATAATACTCATTTTTCCCTATTGTAAGCTCAGACGCTATACAAAAATGATTGGCAGGTTAGATTTGGCTGTCCAGCAACAATTTGCTGACCTCTGGTTTTGTGCATTTTTAATAGTTGTAGTCATGTCTTACATTGAATTTTATTACCCACCTTCTTCTTTATATATATGAATGTATATTATTTTTAGCTAAAGACCAAAATGATTATTGCTGAAGAATAAGATGGATAAACTTGCATTTACAAAGTCTTTATGTTCATTATTTCTTTTCAGTTTTACAGTAATTATAGGGAATGACGCTTCAAAATAGCTTTCTCCTGGAGGCACAGCAAACGACAGAAAGCCAGAGCAAGCTTTCCTAGCCTAGCAGAGGCCTTGGTTACTGTAGCTCTGCAGCTGCATCCTTGAAGTGTCCTTCTTTCAGTGCGGGTTTGAAAAATATTGGGGCATCAGATTTGCACCCTACACTGTTAGTAGTCACAGTGTTGAAAGAGCAGTTCATGCAGGAAATAGAGCTGGTGTGCAGTGTACCAGCCTGAGGGAGTGGGTCGTTTCTCAACTGGAGGGAACGGATAATGTGGGCAGGACTACCTGAGGGAATTATAAGTTGTCCAGGTTTTCCTAGGTTGTGTCTTTTGGCAGTCATTGGTTATTAATTTCATTTTGCATTCTTTTCATTTACCTACTTGTAATGTTGGTGAAAGTGACTCTTCTTGTCCAGTCTTTATGCTAAAATACTAGTGTCCTTATGTCACAGGTTTTCTATTGTCATTTTTACAGCAGCAGTAAGGTTGATAAAAAGCAGATTGAGGATCATTTGAAAACAAATATTCAAATATGAACATATTTTTCTAGAATAACTGGCTTCTACTGGAACCAAGAAGCTCAGACAGGTTTCTAGAAACGAAAATAATTGATTCTACTGTCGTCATTTCCAGTGTTTTTTTCCAGCCCGTATCTAGAAACCGTGAGATTATTGGTGCATCATGGTTTTGCTAAACTAGAGGAGGGACAGGTGATCTAAGTGGCTGTAGAACGGCCTCGTGGGCTCTGAGGGGGTCTGGGCTGCGTAGGTGCAGGCTGTGGGACAGCCGTGTCCGGCTGGTCGACTGTTTAGTCAGACAGTTCTTGTGGAGAGCAGGGTATGCTGTGTGATAGACATTCCATGTACAGTTACTCTACTGGCACAGAAGGGGGACTGTTGGCGGCGATGCCAGGAAGGCACAGGAGAGGCGCGGAGGGCCTTTTGGGAGGGAGATGAATGGAAACAAAATATATTGACATATGTGTAAAGTGTCATAATGAAACCGATTACCTTGTTTCTTAACTTACAGATTACATAAAATAAATGTATTCTACTGAAGGAACTTAGTAATAGGTTTTGGAGAAGAATAAAAAAAGGAAGCATAATTATATCTACTGTGTAATTGTTTAGACTGACTAGAAAATTTCTTAATGTTGTCATTTTATTTCTTAGTGTCTATGTAAAATTATAATTATAACTAAAATGACTTAAATTACTGTAAATTGTGGCATTTTTCTAGTTCTTAAAGGCGGCATGAATATATATATTAGTTTTCTGACACAGGGTTTCTCTGTGTAGCTTTGCGCTTTTCCTGGATCTCACCCTGTAGCCCAGGTTGGCCTTGAGCTCACAGAGATCTGCCTGCCTCTACCTCCCAAGTGCTGGGATTAAAGGCGTGCGCCACCACCACCCGGCGCATATATTGTTTTAAATAATGTTTTTACTTTGGTTATTTGTTGAATCATTATATGCTTTCATTAATTATATTGGTATTTATCATAAGATGTAGTTTTTTCTTTAAACATTTTAAATATTTGTGTTTTGCTTATTGCAAATTATAATCTGTTATTTTTACACACATGAATATACACAAAAATGACCATTATTAAACTTCTCATTTCTGATGTTACTGATTTGCTTAAAACTGGAATTTATGTTGTAATATTTGGTAAAATAAATCAAGTCCTTTGAAATTAGGCCAGTGCAATTTGTGGCTTTAGAAATTGCTCTTTTGGGCTAGTAAGATGGCTCAGTGGGTAAAGAAAGGCACCTGTTGCTAAGCCTGCGCGACCTGAGTTTGACCCTAAGATACCACATGTGGGAAGGAGAGAACCTCCCTCCCTGCCAGTTGTCCTCTGACCCCCACTCTGATCCTTGTGTGTGTGGTGTGTGTGAGGGGACATATTGAGGCACAAACCAAATAACTAAATAATAAAAATAAGAAAGTGCTTTCCTTGTTTTCGGCTTTACATTTCTTTCCACTGGCTGTTATTATCATTGACTTACTGAATGTGATGATAAGGGTTCACACAAACCCTCTGGTATGCACTAAAGACTTTGTTTTATTTCCTATTAAAATTTGAATATTATGATAAAATTTCCCTCCCTCCCCCCAAACTTGGACTGCTAGACAAGCACTCTACTTCTGAGCTAAATCTTCCACCCTAGTTCTACCGGGGTAGTTACATGGTTAGCTAGATCATTGGTTATAGTAATATTCCTTTGTTGACAGATTTCTAGGCCTGGTTTTGTGGCCATGGAATAGATTTCTTTCTGCTCTGGAGACGGTTTAGGATCACTCTGCCATGATATTAGACGAGACATCCGCGTAGTAATCACTGATGTATTTTTGTGTAAAAGATGGTTTATTATATTTTTAATGATATAATGCTCATAGAACTATGGTGCCTAAGGTAGAATGCTCAGTTATGAGCATTTACCATGCTAAAATTATATAAATGCATTAATTTTATTAAACTTTAAAGATTTATTTTATTTGTATGAGTGTTTTGTAAGCATGTATGTAAGTGTGCTATGTGCTTGCCTGGTGCCTGAGGAGACCAGATGAGGGTACCAGATAGATGCCCTGGGACTGGAATTATGGATGGTTGTACACTACCATGTGGGTGCTGGAACTGAACCTAGGTCCTCAGCAAGAGCACTAAATGCTCTTAACCTCTGAGCCATCTCTCTATCCTCTCTATTGATGTTAGAAAATAATGTTACATCGTTTTATATAGAATCTGAACTTATAGAGCTGAAACTAAAAAAATCCTGTCATTCTTAGGTTTTGAGGGGATATGAATAAGTGTAAAATTTAAGACATGAAGATTCTCAAACATAGCTCTGCATATACTTATGCCAGGGACATTATATAAACATGTAAACATGTTACATAAACCCAGTTGTCTTGTATTTTTAAGATAGCAGCATTTAAACATGAGTGATCTCTCAAAGGGCTGAATCTTAATCTTATTACTCTCTTCGGATTTGTGCCAGTTTTTGGTTAATCATTATCTTGTTGATTATGTTTGGTTCCAGATGACTCATTTTTCAAGGAGCTTTATTGCAACATAACATATTTACTACAGGAAGCCTGGACGGAAATGGAGCATCAGGTTGTTGGAGATTGTTTTTCTCCAGTCTTTATTGTACCAGGTGTTATCAAAGTTAATCATTTTTCAATAACCGTTTTCTCTGTAAAACTCAGTACTTCATTAACCAAATGCTACATCATTTATTTCTTGGCAAACAAAATGTGTTTGATAACTGTTTAAGTTTGCTTATACTACCATACCATGCTTTAACTAAGCTTAATATACTTTGTTTTCTTTGAGTTGAAATGAATATTACAGTTGGCTAACGATTTTGGCATCATAGAGATCTGAGGGTAGCTTTGGAAGCTTGGACAAATATGTCTCTGAGCCTTACTGTTTGTTTAAGTGACTGTCTGGATTCTAATGGATCTAGATAAAAATGTTTCTCTTGGGGCTGGGGATACAGCTTAGTTGGTGGCGTGCTTGCCTGCCCAGCATCATGAAGCCCTGTGCTAGATCCCTCAGCACCACATTTACTAGACAGAGTGGCACACATCTGTAAGGAGGTGGAGGCAGGAAGACCAACCATTTCAAGGTCATTTCTACTGCAAAGCAAGTTCAAGACCCAGCCTGGGACTATGTGAGAACCAGTTACTCAGAACCAGTTACTGAAGGACATAAAAAATGTCTAACTCTTAATGTATACTCAGTTCGTCGTAGTTTTGTATTGATGGTCATTACCTGCTGACATTCTTAGTAAGTATTTAAAGTTAGGAGTGTCAGCCATTTGTAGCCTTCTCTCACTAGGCTCTAACAAGTGATAGACATGGCAGTTTTCTTTCCGAAGTTAAAACTTGGATAATAGAATTGGAGAATAGGGAGGAAATCTAAAGGACGAGCTGAGCGTCTCCTGCAGTCACCAACAAGTCTAGACCGTGAGACTTTTCTCTGGGGAAGTATAATTAGCCACACCCACTCTGAACACATTCCACTTAGTCTGGCAGGCAGTGGAAAGAGAATGTAGACCTGCTTGGTCTACAGAGAGAGTTCCAGGACAGCCAGGGCTACACAGAGAAACCGTGCGTCAAAAACAAAAAAACAAACAAAAAAGAATGTAGACCTGCTTTGTGCAGTATAACAGAGACCCTGGGCCAAACTAGAACTTGAAAGGAAAGAGGGGTGTGATGGGATGAAGGGTTCTGAGTGCAAACAGAAAAAGCTAAAAAGTAAAACGTGATGAGGGTGCAGGGAGTTAAAACCATGAAAGAAACCTGTTTTCCAAGATCATAAAGTAAAAACTTAGGATGAGAAACTGTTGTGGATGGTGAGGTGAGTGGTCACAGGGGTGAATTGTCCAGGAGAGTAGTAAACGAAAAATCCAGTTGTAGCCAGGCGTCTGTCTGGGGACCTCTAAGCTCTCAGCTGATGGTGCTAGGAAAGCTGGTAGGTGGTCAGTCTAGCATTAAATCTTGTCTGTAATTTGGACAGTGGGAAATTGGTTCGTAGATAATGATGAATGATTAAGTCAGTTAGGATCCAATTACAAGGAGAAAAGATGTAACAGGACTCTCTTGGAGCAATCGTGTGTGCCATAATAAGCAGATAGGAAGTGTGAAAGATAGATGCTGACCAGCTGCCATTTTTACTCAGCAGGAGTAGAGATGATGTCTCTTAGAACACTGTCTCTTTGCTCTAGGATGTGGTTCTGTCAAG